>NW_020868639.1:725871-728371 GCF_003789085.1 Penaeus vannamei | reverse complement strand
TTTCGAATAAAAATAAAATATACATAATACATATACAGATATATGAATCACATATAGAGTTATTTTATAGGGCAACAGAGGCTTATCAAGAAGAAGCGAGTCTTTTTGCTATAACATAGAAAGCGTGTTTCTAGAAACATGTTAGCACACAGAAAAATGTCACTTTACTCTGGTACGCGGCGTCTATTGGCATCCCGATAGGAATGAGTTGGATCACTGTTATCACGGGACTCGACAAGTGAGAGCCCGAACTCGACGGCAGTCGTAGAGCGAGACCATTCGAGCCCTCGTAGGTCACGTTCGGCAGACATACGCCAAGATTCATCCGGCCGTCGACGACGTATAGGAGGCACTAACCGACTTAACGGCACTAGTAAGCGGGGCCGTCGGCGTGAGACTGCACGGGTAGTAGAGTCCCTGGGTGTCAGTCGCCGTCACGCGGCCCCTGGTGTCCGAACTCGTTGCTGGAGGAGTCACGCTGACGGCCATTGGCAAGTTGTACTTTGGCCTCCGATGGACTCGACAGGTTCCTCAAGGAGTCTGAGGCAAAAAACCGATATTAAATGACGTGGTCCCACACGTCTTAACATAAAAACTTGAAAACATTGAAACTACATTTTAGGGAAATACAGGAACACTAAATTTTAAATTCGACAGTATTTTTTTTATATTTCTAAATACCTCATTGTAAATAATGTTTATGTCGTTACCGCTGGGTGCACCGGTAGGCATAAAGATTTCGCGGCTGTCCTGCAGCGACACGATGGCTGCCAGACCGAGGAGGAAATGAGGACCTGAAATTAGACAGCATAGATTTTATGTTAATATATGCAACAGGAGAAGTCGATAACGACACAAGATATCACTGCAGGAAACTTACGATATAAAAATTCAGAGAACAGTAGATTACCTTGTGTTCATCTATATGTGAGTAGACGGTTTAGGAGATCAACCTGGAGATGCGGAGATCTGTTTCTCAGTCTTAAATCCCTTGTATTAAACTTCAGCAGGCGCGTGCTCTGCGTGCTAGACCTAGACAGGTATACATGGCGACTATGTTTTACCTCGCTTAAGTAAGCGACGAACATCGACTACCTGTTTACCAGATGGTGAAAGCCCTTGGCGGAAAAAAGGCATAACACAGTATGTTTTAGTAGGGCCTATCAATGTGGTGGGTTACATGAAAAGGTAATGTTCTTACTCAGAAGGAGGTAGGATTTCTATAGCCATGAAACATCACATCCTTGAATCTGTTCTCTTACTCTCTCGTCTCTCCTCTCAGAAATCGTTTTTCTCAGCCTCTCTCTTCTCATAGTCCCTTTGTATCCACTATATCTTATGTATCGTTCTGTATGCACCATTTCTATAAGTGATGCTCCTCATAAAGATAAAAATTTTTCTCTGGTTTGTTTGTTGTTCAGCACTACTCACTAGGCCTCCGTCTCTTCTCTCCTCGCCTCTCTCCACTGCTTCCCTCTTCTCTCTAGCGGATCTGCCTCTTCCAACGTCTGAACTTCTCTCTGTTTCTCGTCTCTCTCATGCTCTCTCTTCGATCGCCTCAGTCTCTCACTCCATCCTCTCCTCGTCCCATCCCCGCCACCCGCCGTCAGGCTGCGTGCGCCTCCACGCCTCTCGCAGCCGCCTCTCCCTTCCGCCTCGCCTCGGCTACTCTCGCGCGCACTCGCACGCACCCGGCCCGACCGGTCCGACACCGCCCGACGGGAAACTCCGATCAGCCTCCCGTCGGCCCCTCCCCCCCCGCTCCTCTCACTCCCTCCCGTTAGCCGTTCGGTCTGTTCCTCTCTCGGGCTGCTACTCTCTCTCGTGTATGTGATGTGCTTCTAACCGATTTATGTGTGTGGGAAGTACATATATATTATCATATTGTATATAATGAATATTGCCCCTGCTACTATAATAATTATGGATACATATATGGTAATATAATATATATTACTACTATGGGGTTAGCTATATAACAATAGTATATTCATTAATACTATACCACTAGTAATTAGTAACTAGTACGTACTATAATATATATAGGCACACACACCACCACACACGAACACACACACGACGATTCACAAAGGGACAAACAGACATATATATAACATTATTATACTATATTTTTTACACATGCAAGATTATATATAGATCTATATCTATGCCTCGTCCATATAAACAATCATATCGACAGTGTGGTGTGTTGCGTGATACGGATATACTAAGATATGTGTGTTATATCTATATCCATTATTGTATAATAATATATATATATATAATACTAGTGATGGTATATATATATATATATATATATATTTATATACTGTGTGTGTGGTGTGTCGTGGTGTGGTGTGGTGTTGTGTGTGTGTGTGTGTGTGTGTGGGTGTGTGTGTGGTGTTTTATTTATAGCACACAAAAAATATATAGACTTAATACATACTATACATACACATAACGCACACACATAACATACAAACACACACATCACAGGAAA
>NW_020868639.1:713371-718371 GCF_003789085.1 Penaeus vannamei | reverse complement strand
ATGTATATTAATTTCATATAACTTACTAATCACTTTTATTATATTATAATATCTGATACTATATCATGATATCATATCTATCATATAATGTTATATCTATTTCAAAATATTATATTCATCGTGATTTTATATGTATTATTTATCATATTACTATTAATCATGTTATAACTATTACTTTTATAACAGCTGTTACTACTACGGCTTCTATTACAATTATACTTTTCTTAATGCGCTGTCACACTTGCACTTTTTCCGTCAATTTTTGGACAATTTTATTGAACATAAATACAAACATTCTCGAATATAGCTCTTGATTTGACTTTGCTGGCGTGAAAAAAGTTGACGGGAAGGTTTTCAGACGGAGATGATCATTATCTTTTCTGACTGGGAAAATCGACAGTTAAAAAAAAAAAAAAAAAAAAAAAAAAAAAAAAAAAAAAAAAAAAATGAAAAAAAAAAATCTGAAAATTGTAAAAAAAAAAAAAGACGAAAAAAGTACTAGTGTGACAGCGCCTTTACAGATCTTCCCGATGCAATTAAAACCATTAAGGTTGGTATCAAGAAGGGCATCCGGTCTTGAGAAGTTCCACTCACAATTCATCATTTTTTTGTACTTTGATGATAATGATGATGGTGATTGTGGTGTCTATGGTTGTGATTCAGATGATTATGGTGACTATCGCAGTTACTAATCGTGCTAATCGGTGTCAGTCTGATTAAGATGAGTATGAGAATATAATTAGAACATTAAGCTTGATTATAATAATTTATTTTCCTTTTCCTTCCTTTTTCTTTTCTTCTCTTCCCTTCCCCTGGTGTTCCTCTCTCTCCTTCTCCTGTCTTCTTCTATCCTTCCCTTTTCTTCTTCTCTCTCCCTTCCTCCTCTTCCCTTCTTCTTCTTCTCTTTCCCTTTCCTTTCCTACCCCTTCCCTTTTCTTTCCCCTACTTATTTTCTCCTTCCCCTCTCTTTCCCCCATCTTCTCCCCTCCTTCCCCTATTCTCTCCATCTCCCTTCTTTCTTCTCCTTCCCCCTTGTCCTCTCCCATAATTCCTCCTCCTCCTTCCTCCATGCCTTCCTTCCCTTCCTCTCCTTCCCCGTCCTCCTCTCTTTCATCCGCCTTCTTATCCCTCCTCCTCCCTCGCGACCTTCTTCTTCCCTTCTCTCCCCCTCCCTCCTCCCCTCCTTCGCCCTCCGTCCCCTATCCTCTCCTCCTCCTGTCCCATCTCTTCCCTCCTTTCCGTGCTCCCTCCCTTTTCTTCCCTATCCTTCCTCCTCCTCCTCCTCCTTCTCCCTTCTCTCCTCCCCTCCTCGTCCTCTTCCCACCTTCGCTGCATGCACTCCCTCTCACTCTTCTTCTTCCCGACGTGCCGGCTCCCCTCCGTATTGTCCTCCGATTCCCCTGATCGTCTCCTCCGTGGACGTCCTCCTCTGCTTGCCCTCTCTCCTCCCCCCGTCCTCCGCGCGATCTGTATCGGACGCGATTTGCGCACCTTATCCTCTTGACCTCCTCCTCCCCTTTTCTTCCTCCTGCAGNATATATTAACCTATATAGCATTTATATCTGGAAATTATTGTTTATATCAATTATCCTTCAGTATTATATTATTATTATCAATCAATACTATTATTAATCTAATATTGTTATTACCATTTTCCCCATTATCCATAATGTCATTATCTCTTGTCAATTATATTATTATTATTATTATTCTATTCATTTAATTATTATTATTATGTATCATAATCTTCTTCTTCTCTCTTCTTCCTTCTTATCTGATCTTATTATTATTATTTTATTATTATTATTATTATTATTATTAGTATATAGTATATTTATTATTATTATAATTATACCATTATAATAAAATAATAATAATAATAATTATTATTAATTATTAATATATAAATTATTGTCATAATTATTACTATTATTTCTATATTGTAATATCCATGGTTCATGTTCTATATATATACAGTACATTATTTATTATCAGAATAGATATTATACTATTTCCAGCACTTACATATATCATTATCATATATTATTATTTATTAATAATACATTATTACATTGTTATTACATATAAAATCGATGTACTATTATATCATATAACTTACTATTCATTATTATCATATTATAACATTTAATACTATATCATAATATCATATATATCATATAATGTTATATCTATTTCAAAATATTATATTCATCGTGATTTTATATGTATTATTATCATATTACTAGAATCCATGTTATAACTATTACTTTTATAACAGCTGTTAACTACACGGCTTATTACCAATACTTTCTCATATGCCTGCACACTTCATTTTCCGTCATTTTTTGGAACAATTTTATGAACATAACATACATAAATTCTCGAATATAGCTCTTGATTTGATTTTGCTTGGAGAAAAAAGTTGACGGGAAGGTTTTCAGACGGAAACGATCATTAACTAATTAAAAAACAGTTAACTAAAAAAAAAAAAAAAAAAAAAAAAAAAAAAAAAAAAAAAAAAAAAAACAGAAAATGGTAAAAAAAACAAAAAAATCTGAAAATAAAAAAAAAAAAAAAAAAAAAAAAAAAACTTGACGAAAAAAGTGCTAGTGTGAAAGCCTTTACAGATTTCCGAATGCAGATAAAAGGCCGATTAAGGTGGTGTCAAGAAGGCATGCCGGTCTTTGAGAAGTTTAAGAAGACACAGAGAGTCGAGGATATATATAGTCAAGTAGAGTGCTGAGAGGTGAGATCTGTGCTACGACTGCACAGACGAGCAATATTATATCGCACTCGCGAGTGAGCACGTACTGATAGAGACCACTGCAGTACATATATTACATAGGAAGAGATATATATACGGAGCTTTTCTCTGTCGATCGGTTCACCCTTCTATTTTTTTTCTTTCTCTCCTCTCTTCTTCCCCTGGTGCTTCTCTCCTCTCCCTGATTCTCTATACTCCTCCTCTCCTTCTCCTTCTGCCTTCCATTTACCTTTTCCACTTTCTTCTCTCTCTCCCTACACTCCTCTCCCTTCTCTCTTCTTCCTTTCTAATTTCTACCCCCCTTCCCCTTTTCTCTTCGCGCCTACTGTTATTCTTCTCCCTTCCCCTCCTCTCCTTCCCCTCATCCTTCCTCCTCTACTGCGTCCTCCTCCCTGATTCTCTCCTCATCTCCTCTCGCTTCTCTCCTCCCTCCTCGCCGTCCTTCCCTATCCCTCTCCTCTTCTGCTTCCGCTTCCTCTCTCCCCTCCTTCCCCTATCCTCTCCTTCTCCTCCCTCTCCTCTCTCTTCCACTCTCGCCCCCCCTCCTCCGCCCCTTCGTCCTCCTTCCCCTTCCTCTCTCCTCCTCCTTCTTCTCGCCCTCTTTCCCCTCTCGCTCCTTCCCTCTCCCCTCCTCCTCATCTTCTTCTTCTCTCCTTCCCCCTCCCTCCCCTCCTTCGTTCCAGCACCTATCGTCTCCATCCTCCCCTCCTCTCTCTTCCCTTCCTCTGCCTCCCTCTCCCTCTCTTCGTCCTCCTTCCCCTAACTCTCCTCCCCTCTCCTCTTCTGCTCCCCTATCCTCTCTCCTCCCCTCCCTTCCCTCTTTCGTCCTCCCTTCCTACCTCTCCTCTTCTTCTTCCCTTCCTGCTCCTCCCGTCCTCCCTCCTTCGTCCTCCTTCCCTATCCCATCCTCCTCCCTTCTTCTTCTTCCCCTTCTTCTCCCTCCCCCTCCTCCCCTCCTTCGTCCTCCTTCCCTTATCCTCTCCTCCTCCTCCCTTCTTCTTTCCCCTTTTTCCTCCCCCCTCCTCCCCTCCTTCGTCCTCCTTCCTTATCCCTCCTCCTCCTCCCTTCTTCTTCTCCCCTTCTTCTCCTCCCCCCCCCCTCCTTCTCCTCCTTCCGCTTATCCTCTCCTCCTCCTCCTCTTCTTCTGCTTCCCCTTCTTCTCCTCCCCCCTCCTCCCCTCCTTCTCCTCCCTATCCTCTCCTCCTCCTCCCCTTCTTCTTCTTCCCCTTCTTCTCCTCCCCCCTCCTCCCCTCCTTCGTCCTCCTAGCCCGAGGCAACAAGTTCTGTCGATTTCCTTTTCTTGGATCAGATCCTCCGAAATCCTTTCTGTCTCCTCTCCCTTTCTCCCTTTTTTATCCGTCCTTTGTTGGTTTGTTCGTCGGGGGGAGGGGGGGGTGTCTGTCACAGCTCCTCTTTCTCTGTCTCTCTTCTTTTTTTCTCTCCTCTTTTCCTCCCTTGTCTCTCTTCTTTTTTTCTCTCTCTCTCTCTCTTTCTTCGTTCTTCCTCGTCTGTTAGGATATATTTTTTCGTTTCTTTCCTTCTTTCGTTTTCTCCATTTGTTGTCTCTTTAGGTTTGTTTGTTATTTTGTCTTTGTTTTGGTTTACATTTCTCCTCTTCGTATTTTTTTTACCCACTCTCGTTCCATTTCTTCTCTTAATTTCTTTATCTTCCCCTCTGCCTCCATTTTTCGTCTTCCTTGGTCTCCTCCTCCTTCTCCTTTCCTTCTCGCCTTTTTCGTACTTCTTGTCCTTTATCTCTCCCTTCTCTTCCTCCCCCTTATTTTCCTCTCTATCTCTTCTTCCTCGTACTTCTCCACCTCCTTCTCTTTCTCCACCGTGTTAATCCTCCTCTTAAGCAATTTCTCAACCTCTTTCTCCTTCATGTTCTCTCTCCTCTTTTGCCATTCTCCTCCCCTTCTCCTCCTTTCTTCATTGTTCCCTTCCTCCTCCTCCCCCTTCATCCTCATCGTCCTTTCTCACCCTTCCTCCTTCACCTCCCCATTCCACCTCTTCCCCCTCCCCTACTCTCCGTCCACCTCTTGCTTTCTCTCCCCTCCTCCTCCTCCTCCTCCTTCGCCCACCTCCTTGGCTTTCTTCCTCCTTATTCCACCTCTTTCCATCTCCTTCCTCTTCCACCTCGTCTTTCCTTCCCCTTTCTCCTCCTCCCGTCTGCCCTTCCTCATCCACCTCCTCTTTTCTTCACCACCCTTCCTCCTCCACCTCTGCCCCCCCTCCT
>NW_020868639.1:703371-708371 GCF_003789085.1 Penaeus vannamei | reverse complement strand
GGGAGGAGGGGTATAAGAATGTGGGAAGGAGGAAGAAGTAGAGGAAAAGAGAGAACAGGAAGCGGTAAGAAAGGGAAAGGGAAAAGAGGAAGTAAATAAGGGAAAAACGGAGGAATAGAGAGAAGATAATAGAAAGATGCGAATAGGAATAGAAGAAAGGAGTGTCACAGAAAGAAAGAAAGGGATAAAGGGTAATGAAAATAAAGGGAGTTAAGAAGTAAAAAACAAAAACAAGGAAGAGTAGAATAAAATACAGCGAAGCTCCAAAACCTCTCCCCTTCCCTTCCTCCTTCCTCACTTCCCTCTCCTTCCCTTCCTCCCTCCCCCTTCGTCCCTTCTCCTTCCCCCTTCTTCCATCTTCCCTTCTCCTCCTCACTTCCCTTTCCTTCCCTTCCTCCCTCCCCTCCCTTCGTTCCTTCCTCCCATTCCCCTTCTTCCATCCTTCCCTTCCTCCCTTCTTCCTTCCTTCCTTTTTTTCCTTTTTCCCATCTACCCTCTCCCCTTCTCCCCAGACCTCCCTCCATCCTTCCTTCCTTCTTCCTCTCTTTGTCCACCCCGACTCCCTCCATACTCCTCCCCCACAAACCGCCTCCAACCCCCTCCATGACCCCTTCAAGACTCCTTCCCCCCCACAAGCTGCCTCCAACCCCTCCATGACCCCTCAAGACCCCTTCCCCCCCCCACAAACCCCTCCATGACCCCTTCCAACCCCCCCTCCATGACCCCTTCCAACCCCCCCTCCATGACCCTTCCAACCCCCCCCTCCATGACCCCTTCCAACCCCCCCTCCATGACCCCTTCCAACCCCCCCTCCATGACCCCTCCAACCCCCCTCCATGACCCCTTCCCCCCCCCACACACAAACCACCTCCATGATCCAAGACCCCCCCACACCACCTCCATGACCCCCACTCCCCCTCCCCTCCCCCCCCCCTCCATGACCCCTCCAAGACCCCTTCCCCCCCCCACCACCTCCATGACCCCTTCAACCCCTCCCTCCAACCCTCCAACCCCCACCCCCTCATGACCCCTCCAAGACCCCCTGCAAAGAGGGTTTTAAGAGAATTCTCTTCGCCGAATTCCCTCAGATGTGTTTTGTTCGTATTCCATTTTCCCCTTTTTTTCTTATTTCGTCTTCTGTTCCTCTTCTTCTTGTCGTTTTTTGTTCTGTCTTTCTCTTCTCTAATTTCGCCTTTCCGGAGAGAGAGATGGAGATAGGGAGGAGAGGCGAAGGGGGAGGGAGAGGGAGAGAGAGAGAGAGAGAGAGAGAGAAGAGAGAAGAGAGAGAGAGAGAGAGAGAGAGAGAGAGAGAGAGAGAGAGAGAGAGAGAGAGAGAGAGAGAGAGAGAGAAGAGAGAGAGATACAGAGAGAAGGAAATAAAAGAAGAAAATCCAGGAAGACTCCTAGAGATAAGGAGAAAAAGAAGAAAAGGGATTGGTCGAGAGAGAAGAAAAGAGGAGGAGAGGGAGGGAAAGAGGGGGAAGAGGAGGGAAAGGGGGGAGAGGGAGAGGAGAGGGACGGGAAGGAGGGGAGAGGGACGGGGAAGGGAGGGAAGAGAAGGGGGGAGAAAAAGCTCAGGAAAGATTTAAACAAGACCCCCCCCTCTCCCCTACCCCCCCACAGCGACCCCCATTCTTCAATATGCTGAGTCATGGATTCTTGATATAAATAATGTAAATCATTTGTCTTTAAATAGAGACACGCTGTATATGAATAAGGGCTATTTATACACGCACGTGTGTTTGTATCTATCTGTATATCTATCTATCTATCTATCTAATAATCTACCTGTTTATTTGTTCTATATTTCTATCTATCTATCTAATAATCTACCTGTTTATTTGTTCTATATTTCTATCTATCTATCTAATAATCTATCTACCTGTCTATCTATCAATCTAATTATCTATTTATCTCTATATAATCATCAATCTATCTATCTATCTATCTATCTATCCATCGTTTCGCACGTATATGTAAGCCCATATGTAAGTATCTATGTAAGTGTTACGCCTATGTACATATGCCCGCGTATACATACACCCATACGTACACACAAGGACGAAATGTACACACAAGGACGAAATGTACACACAAGGACGAAATGTACCACAAGACGAAAATGTACACACAAGGACGAAATGTACACACAAGGACGAAATGTACACACAAGACGAAATGTACACACAATTGGTGTACACACAAGGACGAAATGTACACACAAGGACGAAATGTACACACAAGGACGAAATGTACACACAAGGACGAAATGTACACACAAGGACGAAATGTACACACAAGGACAAAATGTACACACAAGGGCGAAATGTACACACAAGGACGATGTACACACAAGGACGACAGGACGAAATGTACACACAAGGACGAAAACACACAAGGACGAAATGTACACACAAGGACGAAGGATCGAAATGTAACACACGAATGTTACACACAAGGACGAAATGTACACACAAGGACGAAGTACACACAAGGACGAATATGTACAACACAGGACGAAATGTAACACACAAGGACGAAATGTACACACAAAAATGTACACACAAGGACAAAATGTACACAAAAGGACGAAATGTACACACAAGGACGAAATGTACACACAAGGACGAAATGTACACACAAACACACAGGACAATAACCCCAACGTTGGATCTCCATTTCTCCCGCGAGTGACAGAGAAATTTGATATCCTTCCTAAAATCTCCTGGAATTCGGTTGTGTCTTGATCCCGCAGGAGAATTGAGGAGCTTTTCTCTCCCTCTCTCTCTCCTCCTCTCTTCCAATAGATAGATGGATCGATAGATCGATAGATAGATAGAGAGGGGAGGGGAGAGGAAGGGGGAGGGGAGAGGGAGGGAGGGAGAGGGGAGGAGGATGGGAGAGAGAGAGAGAGAGAGAGAGGAGAGAGAGAGAGAGAGAGAGAGAGAGAGAGAGAGAGAGAGAGAGAGAGAGAGAGAGAGAGAGAGAGAGAGAGAGAGAGAGAGAGTAGGGAGTATGAGAGAAAGAAAGAATCGGAATTGAAAAAAAACAAGAAAAAATAGAAGAAAATAAGATATATTGATTCTTTCTCTCTCCCATCCTTCTTGTCTCTCTATCCCTCCCCCCTTCCCATACAATCAAACCTCTCCCCTTACTTCCTCCCCATCATCACCATCCCTCTCCTCCTACCCATCCTCCCATTACCCACACTCCCACCTCTATCCCATCCCTCTATCCCTTTCAAAAAGACTATCCCAACCCCAAAATCTCCTCAACCAACGACGAAAATAAATCTAAAAAAAAAAAGAGCAGAAAGGTAAAAAAAGAAGAGAGAAAATGAAATCAATCTAAAAAAAAAAGGGAGAAAAAAAAAAAAAAAAAAAAAAAAAAACAAAAAAAAACGTTCTTTTTTTATGAATGGTCTTGATAGTAGAGTCTTGAGTCATTAACGCAATGTATTCATGGGGTTGGTGGTGTATGCATAAAATGAGGGTCACTGCCAAGGACGTTTGTGTTTACATCGGCGTCTCTCCGTTTGGATGGGGAGGGATGGGGAGGGATGGGGGAGAGGGGGGAGGGTGTGCAGGAGGGGAGGGAGGGAGGGGAAGGGGGGGCGGAGAGGGGAGGGAAGGGAAATAGAGGGGGGGGGCAGGAAGTGCAGAAGGAGGGAGGGGAAAGGGGGGGGGCGGAGGAGGGGAAATGAGGGAGGAGGAGGGAGGGAGGGGGAGGAGGAGGGGGAGGGAAATGGGTGGGGAGGAAGTGCAGAAGGGAGGGAGGGGCAGAGGGGGGGGCGGAGAGGGAGGTAGGGCGAAGGAGGTAGAGGGAAACAGGAAGGAGGGAGGGGGGAGGAGGTGCAGGAGGGAGCGAAAGGAAATGGGGGGAGGAGGGAGGGAGGAGAGGGAGGGAGTGCAGGGCAAGGAGAGGAAACAGGGGAGAAGGGAGGATGGGGAGGAAAGGAGGCGCAGGAGGAAAGAGAGGAGAGGGGAGAAAGGGGGGGAGGAGGGGACGGGAAGAAGGGAAAAGAAGGAGAGGAGGGTACGAGGGAAGGGAGGTAGAGGGGGACGCAGGAGGAGAAGGAAGAGAGGGGGTGTACAGGAGGAAGAAGGAGGCTTCCAGTTTTTTTTCTCTTGTTCTTGCTGTCATCATTGTTGCTTATTTTTCTTCTTCTTCGTCCACGTCATCTCGTTTTTCTTCTTTTTCTTCCTATTCTTTTGCCAAGGACGTTTGTGTTTACATCGACGGGGGAGGGGAAGGAGGGAGGAGGAGGAGAGGGGAGGGGAGGTTTTCCCTTTGCGGTGTCTCTCGTTCTTTCTTTCTTCTCTCTCTTATTATCTTGTTCTTGGTGTTATTCTTCTTCTTTTAGTGTTGAAATTAGCTACTTTTGTTTATGTATTTATTAATATTTCTTCTTTTTCTTCATCAATAATAATAATGATGATAAGGATAATGATGAAAATAGTAATAATGGGAGAAATGATAATAAGGATAATAACAATATGATAAAGATCTAATGATCATAACAATGCCAATAATGATAGTGATAGGCAATAATAACAATAATGACAATGACAACAAAAAACAATAGTAATAATGATAATAACATCATTAATGAAGATGACAATAACGATAGTAATAAAAATAATGATAATGAGAGCACTATCAATAATCAAAATTATGATAATTATAATTATCACTGATAATGGTAATGATATTGACACTAAATTAGATAACGATATTGATAATCAAAATGATGATATTAGGACAATGAAAATGACGAAAAGGATAAATAGATATATCATGATAACAATAATAGTAAAGATAATAATGATAACAATAGGAATAGTTGGTGGAAAATGAAGAGAATTAGATTATTGACATTGATAATGATAGTAAAGATGATAATAATCATATCATGATTTTTTTCTTTCTTTATTTATTTTATGTATGTCCTTTCTCGTATTAAGCAGTGTGATAAATCTACGGACTCCCACGCCATTTTT
>NW_020868639.1:690871-695871 GCF_003789085.1 Penaeus vannamei | reverse complement strand
AAACGCCCCTCCCCTCCCCTCCCATCTCCTCCCTCTCCTCCCCTCCACCCAACACTCCCCACTCCCTCCATCCTCTCTCCCCTCCTCTCCAGCACTCCCCTCCTCCTCTCACCCAGTCACCCCTAACTCCCCTCATCTCCCCCCTCCCTTCCACCCAAACAGTCCCACTCCCTCCTCTCACCAATCACCTCTCCCTACTCTCCCTCTCTTCCCCTCGTCCCCTTCCACCCAAAACTCCCCACTCCCTCCTCTCACCAATCATCCCCTCCCTATCCCCCTTCCCCCTCCTCCCCTTCAAACCCAAAACTTCCCACTCCCTCCTCTCACCAGTCACCCCACTCTCTCCCCTTCTTCCCCTCACCGCAGCACTCCCCACTCTCTCCTCTCACCAATCACCCCCCCTTCCCTATCCCCCTTCCCCTCTCCCCTTCACCAAACTCCCACTCCTCCTCCCTCCAAACCCCCCCCTCTCCCTAGCTCCTCCCCTTTTCCCCTCCACCCAGCAACTCTCCACTCCTCTCCTCTCCTTCCATGGCCTTAACAACAACCGCCCCCAAGCCCCCCATACCTCCTTCCACTCTTAAGACCTCGAGAGAAGAGAGAGAGAGAGAGAGAGAGAGAGAGAGAGAAGAGAGAGAGAAGAGAGAGAGAGAGAAGAGAGAGAGAGAGAGAGAGAGAGAGAGAGAGAGAGAGAGAGAGAGAAAGACAGAGAGAAGAGAGAGAGAGAGAGAAAGAGAGAGAGAGATAGAGATAGATAGATAGAGAAGAGAGAGAGGAGAGAGAGAGAGAAGAGAGAAGGAGAGAGAGAGATGAAGAGGAGGAGAGAGAGAGAGAGAGAGAGAGCGAGAGAGGGAGAGAGAAGAGAGAGAAGAGAGAGAGAGAGAGAGAGAGAGAGAGAGGGAGAGAGAGAGAGGAGAGAAGAGAGAGAAGAGAGGAGGAGAGGAAGAGAGAATGAAGAATGAAAGAGGAGAAGAGAAAGAGAATGAAAGAAGAGAGAAAGAGAATGAAGAGGAGAAAGAGGAGAGNATATATATATATATATATATATATATATATATATATATATATATATATATATATATATATATATATATATAAACATACATACATATATATATATATATTATATATATATATATATATATAATATATATAATATATATTATATATATATATATATATTACTATATAATATATATATATATATTATGTGGTGTGTGTGTGTGTGTGTGTGTGTGTGTGTATGTAATATTATATATATATATATATATATATTATATATATATATATATATATATATATATATATATATATATATATATATAACTTTTTGTGAAAATCATCCCATCTCAAATATTCGTATCAATTTAGTAAAAATAAATGAATAACAGATATAAGAATAAAGAAGTTAATCGAAGAAATAGACATGAATATCGACATGAATAAAAAAAGGACATCAAGAACAAGAATAAACAAATGCATAGACAAAGACATGAATAAACAAGACATAAAGAAAGAAAGACATCGATAAAAAAGACATAAACAAAATACATAAATAAACAAAAGCATAAACAAACAAACACAATTAAATAGATATAAAAGGAAATATAAACCAGGAAAAAAAATCGTTGTTTGATCATTTCAATGTCACGCGTCAAGTTAAAGTTTGGTTCAGTTGTTACTCTCCTTGCATATCAAAGAAAGAAAGAAAGAAAGAAAGAAAGAAAAAAAAAAAAAAAAAAAAGTATTTTTTCTAGCGTCAAGCAGTTGTTACTCTCCTTGCATATCAAAAAAAAAAAAAAAAAAAAAAAAAAAAAAAGTAGGTATTTTTTTCTATTCATTTATTTACTTATTTCTTATTCAACGCGTCAAGTTCGGTTCACTTGTTACTCTCCTTCCATATAAAAAACAAACAGAAATATATAAAAAAAAAGTTATATGTATTTTTTCCTATTCATTTATTTACTTATTTCTTATTCAACGTTTGGTTTATTCAAAGTTTGTTTCAGATGTCACTCTTCTTGCACATTCAAAAAAGAAAGAAAAGAAAGAAAGAAATTATTGCATTTATTGTTATTACTATTTTTTTAATCATTATTCAACGTTTGGTTTAGTCAAAGTTTTTTTTCTTTCTTTTTCTTCCTTTTTTTTTCTTTTTTTTTTTTTTTTTTTTTTTTTTTTTTTTTTTTTTTTTTTAGTTGTCACTCTCCTAGCATATTCAAAAAGAAAAAGTTATAAACATTTTTCTATTTTTTCACTTCAATAATGAATTTGATTTTTATTAATGGCTCACGAAATATTTGATAATAACTTAATTCTATTTAGTTATTATTTCAGATGTAAATGAGTGAGATAATGCGCATTGCAGATGACGTAGAAACATAACATACAGAGAAGAAAAAGAAGCATGATGAAACGAGTATGAATAATAATAACATATGTATAATAATAACATAATAATGATAGTATATGATAATGATCACGACGTTAGTGACAATGATAGCAATAACAGTAATGACGATGACGGCAGTATTATCATTATTGTTATTAACATAATCATAATGACGATCATTATCATCAGTTTTATTACTGTTACTATTGTCATTATTATTATTATCATTATTACCATTATCATCATTATCATCATTATCAGTATTATCATCATCATTATCATCCTCATCATTTTTATTTTTAGTAGTATTAGCAGTAGCAGAAGTAACAGAAATGATCAAGTAATAGCGATAATGATAATGATAATAATAACAATAACAATTCTACTACTGCTATTACTACTGCAAATAACAATGATGATAAAGATAAAGAGCATAATGATAATGATAGCAATAATAATGCCAATGCTATCTACTACTACTACTAATTATAACAATCTCTCTCTCACTCAATCTATCTATCTCTTCTCTTTCTCTCCTCTCTCCCCTCCTCGTCTCTTCTCTCTCTCTCTCCTCTCTCATCTCTCTCACTCTCTCTCTCCTCTCTCTCTCCTCTCTCTCTCTCTCTCCTCTCTCTCCTCTCTCAACTCACTCCCTCACTCACTCACTTACTCACTCACTCCCTCACGTCCCTCACTCTCCTCGTCCCTCCTCCTCTCCTTCTCCTCACCTCCTCTCCTCCTCCTCTCTCCTCTCTCTCTCTCTCCTCTCTCTCTCTCTCATCTCTCTCTCCTCTATTTATCATCTCTCTCTCTCTCTCTGCGTATTTATAGAAAGCAAAATTTCCCATTCTCTTCAACAACGCTAACATATGCCTTGATTACCCCACACATTACCAATCATCACCACATCAGCACCATAATTACGGCCTCATTATTATCGTCGTAATCAGCCCTGTCACCATAAATCGTTTTGTTCATCACCGGCACTATTACTGTTATTGTTATGACACGCCCTGCTTTGGCCATTGGATCATAAACCCTGGAGGAAGTCGTTAGTTAAATCGGGGTTGTGTTCCCGCAGACTTAAAATTGCAGCGTGAAATGCTGTGTATTTACACGTAAACAGTTTCGTGTTTGTGTACGGGCGCGCTGCTGTTTATGGGTGGAATAGGGATGTATAGTAAGTACAGATATATATTTACGAACTATGTATGGCGTGCAGCACACTCACGACACACACACCACCACATGACGCGCAAGTAATTACATTACAAATAAAAAAACAAAAGAAGACACACAAAGCGCGAACACAAATTATATTAAAAAAACACCACACACATGCGAATATTGAAAAAGAGAGAATAAAACCCACGCTCATAGATATTTCTTACGCACTTACAAACCCACTTTACAAAAAACACACTTCACTAAAAACCAGAAACAACACACGAAACCCATGTAAACCCCCAGATACGTACGCAGGAAACCGTAAATAAACACAAACAATCATAACTCATAAACATAGCACACACATTAAAACCAGATACTGTAGGAGACGCAACTTCCTTAAATAAACTCCTATGGAATCCTAAATAATAAGTTAAATTTTCTAATTGTTCGTGATCAACAGCAATCCTGATGTATTTGTTTCCAACATAACTATGTTTGTTTGTTTTTCTCCCATAGGCGAACTTTTAAAGCGTTAGCCTACCCTTTTCATCTGATTTTCTTTCTAACACAGATCAGGGTTATTGTTGTTTTTTTTTTTTTTTTCTAAATTGGAGTTTTTTTAATGAAAATAACTTTTTTCCATACTTCCCTTAATTTTCCATAGGCCTTTTATTTCGAATATAGGCCTCCATTCTCTAACACAAACCCCTTTTTTTCTACGTAGACCTACATTTCGTAATTCGACCCAACTCTTTTCGTAGACTCATTTCTATCTAACATAAACCTACCTATCCCTAACATAGGCCTATATCCCTAAACACACAAATTTGCATATCAACAGCTGACCCGAAAATGCCGTTGTATAAAGGTACCGTTATATAAAGTAGTGTTCACGTAAGCGCTTAACGAAGACAATTAGAACTTGCGTTAATTACGGTAATACTTCGTTTAACTGTTTGGACACAAGTGGCTTTCGCAATTACGAAGAGGGAAAAATGATCAAGAAAGATAATAGGGAAAGGCTCGATTTATGGAAGGGAAGAGGGAGAGAGGGAATAATGAATAGATGGGAGAATAATGGGTGAAGAAAGATGGGAAGGAGGAGGGATATATGAGTTCAAAGGAAGAGAGAGAGAGAGAAAGACAGAGAGAGAGAGAGAGAGCAGATGAGAGAGAGAGAGAGAGAGAGAGAGAGAGAGAGAGAGAGAACGCCAGAGAGAGATAGACAGGGGGGAGGGCGGGGGAGAGAGAGAGAAATATATATATATATATATATATTATAATTATATATATATATAGTGCTACTAACATATATATAGAGAGAGAGACGCACGAGAGAGGACGAGACAGACGAGAGCAGAGAGAAGAGAGAGAGAGAGAGAGAGAGAGATTAAAAATAATAAGACAAAAAAATAGCGAAGAAAGACGTGGAACAGAA
>NW_020868639.1:661894-686851 GCF_003789085.1 Penaeus vannamei | reverse complement strand
TCAAATTTGGTTGCAAGCTTCGCCAAGCATCTCCTCAACTCGTCCAGCACTCCACACACCCGGTCGAATCAATTAACAAAAAAAAAAAAAAAAAAAAAAAAAAAAAAAAAAAAAAAAAAAAAAAAAAAAAAAGAAAAAGAAAAAAAAAAAAAATAAAAAAAAAAAAAACAAAAAACAAAAAAAAAAAAAAAAAAAAAAAAAAAAAAAAAAAAAAAAATCAACTGTGGCAGAATATGCACCAAGGTTCTGCGGTCCCTTTACGTTTCTCAATAATTTTATGCCGCGAAATTTTCGAAAACTTGCGTCACCATTGTTATGTAAATTTTTCAAAATTGAATCCAAAATTCCTCTTGAAGACTTTCGGTCCGCTATGGTCCCGGCCTTCTCTTTTTTTTTTTTTTTGTTTGTTTTTGAAAAACACGTTTCGTTTCATGTGCTAAACCGAAGGGAAAAGGAAGGATGTTGCATACATATATTAACCCAAAAGACGAGGGGAAACGCCATCACGTGTCAAAAAAAAGCTTCTTTGCGGCGAAGACAATGCTTGAAAAAATTTCTGCTCGCATGCAATTGGCGCAAAAATCATTGCAGTCTTATGGATGGCATTCCGCTGCGGGGAATTTGGGCGTTGGAAAGTGGGCTGGGAGGGAAGGTGAGGGAGCTCTCCCACTGGGAGGGCAGGGATGCGAGGGAGGAGAGAGCGGTGAGGCGCGAAGAGGAAGGGAGGAGTGCACGGGAGGGAGTGAGGGAGGGAGGAGGAGGAAGGGAGGAGAGAGAGAAGAGAGAGAGAGACGAGAGAGAGAGGATGAGACGAGAGAGAAGAGAGAGAGTAAAGAGAGAGAGAGAGAGAGAGAGAGAGAGTGGAGTGAGTGAGAAAAGTGAGAGAATAGGAAGAGAAAGAGAAGAGAGAGAGAGAGAGGGAGAGAGAGAGAGAGAGAGAGAGAGAGAGAAGAGGGAGGTGACGGGAGAGAGAGAGAGAGGAGAGAGAGAGAAGAGAGAAAGAGAGAGAGGGAGGGAGAGAGGAGAGAGAGAGAGAGAGAGAGAGATGAGAGAGAGAGAGAGAGAGAGGAGGATCGAGAGAGAGAGAGAGAGAGAGAGAGAGAGAGAGAGAGGAAAGAGAAGAGAGAAGAGGGAGGGGAGTGAGAGAGAGGAGGAGGAGAGAAGAGAGAGAGGAGAGAGAGAACGCGAGTGGAGAGAGAGAGAGAGAGAGAGAGAGAGAGAAGAGAGAGAGGAGAGAGGAGAGAGAGAGAGAAGAGAGAGAGAGAGAGAGAGAGAGACGAGAGAGAAGGAGAGAGGAGAGAGAGAGAGAAAGAGAAAGAAAGAAGAGAGAGAAGCGTAAAGATAAACAAATACACAGACAGACAGACAGGCATATATACAGACAAACAAACCAACAAGCAGATAGACAACTAGACACAGACAGAAAGGATAGCTAGATAGACACAGACAGACGAATAGACGCATACAAACACAGACAAACGGACAGCTAGACAGACAGACAGAGAGACGAACAGGCAAACAGACAGACTACAAAGCTTAAAAACCACTGATATGATACTTTCTCCGAGCATAACCACACAGCCTATCAAGAAGTTTCTCCAAAGAGGATCCGTTGAAGTTGCCTTTCTGTTCGTACTAAAGAACCGACGGCAAAGTTTATAGACATCCCTCTTTGTGTGGGTACTTTTGGAGCCGCTGAAATTATGATGTTGCTGCTTTGATGTGCTGAGGTATCTCCCGCAGATTGGGAATACAGCCAAGAAATAACAGCATAAGATTTATATTAATAAAGACTATCCTCCCCGAAAAAAGACTGCAAACACCGCTTTAAACCTTGTAAAAAAAGGGTATATTGACCCGAGAAGGGGAGAGATAGGAGAAGGGAGAGAGAGAGAGAGAGAGAAGAGGAGAGAGAGAGAGAGAAGAAGAGAGAGAGAGAGAGAGAGAGAGAAGAGAGAGAGAGAGGAGGAAGAGAGGCACAAGAAAATCGCACAAGAGTCAGTGTGCAAGAGTAGCTCTACTTACACACCCTTTGTAATACAGAAGAACTTTATTTCGCCTTCTCCGTCTTGTATACAAACCTGTACTGAACACACCATTCAACCAAAGCTCCTACGCACTCGCCCCCCCCCCTTACACACCACACTTCTCGGGAAACTCTCCTTTGCAACTTTCAACGTAACCGGAACATCGTACTGTGAGTCATATCATGTGTCTGTCACTTCTCTTGACAGGCGTTCCAAATGAAATGGAAAAAAGAGAGCGAGAGAGAGAGAGAGAGAGAGATGAGAAGAGAGAGAGAGAGAGAGAGAGAGAGAGATGAGAGAGAGAAGAGAGAGAACAAAGAGAGAGAGAAGAGAGACGCAGAGAGAGAGGAGCCGAAGAGAAGAGACAGAGTGAGAGAGCGAAGAGAGAGAGGAAAGGAGAGAGAGTGAGAGAGAGAGAGAGAGAGGAGAGACAGAGAGAGAGAGAGAGAGAGAGAGAGAGAGAGAGAGAGAAAGAAGAGAGAGAGAGAGAGAGAGAGAAGCGCACAAGAAATCGCACAAGAGTCAGTGTGTGAGAGTAGCTCTACTCACACACCCTTGTAATACAGAAACATTTTTTAGCCTCCTCCGTCTTTATACAAACCTGTACTGAACACACCATTCAACCAAAGCTCCTACGCACTCGTCCCTTTCCTCCCCCCCCCCCCCTACACACGCTTCTCAGGAAACTCTTCCTTTGCAACTTTCAACGTACCCGGACATCGTACGTGGTGTCATATCATGTGTCACGCTGTCACTTCTCTTGACAGGAGTTCCAAATGAATGGAAAGAGAGAGAGAGAGAGAGAGAGAGAAGAGAGAGAGAGAGAGAGAACGAGAAAGAGGAGAGAGAGAGAAGAGTCAGAGAGCACAAGAAATCGTGAGAGTAGCTCTACTCACACACCCTTGCAATACAGAAACTTTTTTAGCCTCCTCCGTCTTTATACAAACCTGTACTGAACACACCATTCAACCAAAGCTTCTACGCACTCGTCCCCCCCCCCTACACACACACTTCTCAGGAAACTCTCCTTTGCAACTTTCAACGTACCCGGAACATCGTACTGTGAGTCATATCATGTGTCACGCTGTCACTTCTCTTGACAGGAGTTCCAAATGAATGAAAAAGAGAGCGAGAGAGAGATGGAGGAGAGAGAGAAGAGAGAGAGAGAGAGAGAGAGAGAGAGAGAAAGAGAACACAAGAAATCGCACCAAGAGTAGCTCTACTCACACACCCTTGTAATACAGAAACTTTTTTAGCCTTCTCCGTCTTTATACAAACCTGTACTGAACACACCATTCAACCAAAGCTCCTACGCACTCGTCCCTTCCTCCCCCCCCCTTACACACACACTTCTCAGGAAACTCTCCTTTGCAACTTTCAACGTACCCGGAACATCGTACTGTGAGTCATATCATGTGTCACGCTGTCACTTCTCTTGACAGGAGTCTCAAATGAATGAAAAAAAAGAGAAAAAAAAAAACAAAAAAACAAGAAGGATAGACGAAAAAGGGTTTTCTATTTACGTCATTTTGAAATAATGGAGATTTTAGTTATGCGATTTTTTGTATTTGTATGTGCGGTTTTTTGAGAGCAAGTTATTTGTTTGTTAAGATGATAAAGGTTTACAGTCGTAACCTAATATTCAGAATTGTGTATCTTGGGTGTAAACATTCACAAACACCAAAATCATGTACATCTACCCCCTTCTCCTGTTTAATTTTCTTTCTTTCTCCTTCTCTTTCTATCTTTAGGGTTCCCGCGCATCCTTAAAAACTCTTAAAATATCTTAAATATTTTCTTTTCGTAAATTTCAAGGTCTTAAGGTGTTCACAAACAGAGCCCTTTCTGCCGCAGGTCTTAAAAAGGTCCTGAATTAAAAAGGCCTGATCTTTTGGTTATATATTGCCTGATGCTTTGCCCTATTTGAATATTTTTTTATGTGTGTGTGAGTGCTATGTGTGTGTGTGTGTGTGTGTGTGTGTGTGCTGGTGTGTGTGTGTGTGTGTTGTGTGTGAAAGTGTGTAAGTGAGTGCTAGTGTGTGTGTGTGTGTGTGTGTGTGTGGTGTTGTGGTGTGTGTGTGTGTGTGTGTATGGTGCTAAAGTGTGTTTGGTGGTAAGTGAGTGTTTAGTGTGTGTGTGTTAATGTTTGTGTGTTTGAGTGTATGAGTGCTAGTGTGTTGTGTGTGGCTGTGTAAGTTGCTATGTGTGTGTTGTGTGTGTGTAAGTGAGTGCTGTAGTGTGTGTGTGTGTGCGTGCCTGATCAGAAATCGCTTGTCAACAGCATTAGACCTTGATCTGTGCTGATGGGCGCGACCGCTTGACAGAAACATCATTCTGGTGTTTAGTCTATTCGAGGGGCTGTGCGAAGACCATGGCAGGGTGAAGTTTTCATCTTGGGTTCTGAGGCGACATGGGGAGGTGTGTGTATTCAGCGACAAGGGTTATAAAGCATATGAGTCTTGAAAAAAGTTTTAAAAAGTCTAAGTTTCATCGGCTTATACCTGCAAGAATCCTATTCTTTCTCTCTCTACTACTTACTCTCTCTGTCTTTCTAGCTGTCTCTCGCTCTCTCTCTTTTACTCTCTCTCTCTCTCTCTCTCTCTTCTCTCTCTCTCTCTCTCTCTCTCTCTCTCTCTCTCTTCTCTCTCTCTCTCTCTCTCTCTCTCTCTCTTACTCTATCTCTCTCACTCACTCTCGCTCTCTCTTTCACTTCCCCCCTCTTTCTCTCACTCTCACTCTCATCTCTCTGACACACCTCTCTATTCTCTCTCCTCTTTTTATAATATTCTCTATTTTTTCCTTCTATCTATTTTAATTTTTTCACTTCTCTTTCGGCACACATACTATCCCTCACTCGCACGCACTCACCTAATACACCCCCTCCCCCCCCCCCCCCCCCAACACCCACAAAAAAATAGGAAAACGAAACCGAATCAAACGGACTGTTTTTTTTTTTTTTTTTTTTTTTTTTTTAAGAATGTGCGACGCAATGGATATTCATATAGACGGACATGCATATACACAGAAATAAATGCATCTCTCTCTCTCTCTCTCTCTCTATCTATCTATCTTCCTGTCTTCTCTTTTCTCTATTTCTCTTTCTCTATTTCTCTCTCTCTCTCTCTCTCTCTCTCTATCTATCTATCTATCTGTCTGTCTCTCTCTCTTTATCTATCTCTCTCTCATCTATCAATCTCTATCTATCTATCTCTCTCTTCTCTCTCTTTTCTCTATTCTCTCTCTCTCTCTCTCTCTCTCTCTCTCTCTCTCTCTCTCTCTCTCTCTCTCTGCTCTCCTCTCTCTCTCTCTCTCTCTCTCTCTCTCTCTCTTTCTCTTTCTCTTTCTCTATTTCTCTCTCTCTCTCTCTCCCTCTCTCTCCTCTCTCTCTCTCTCTCTCTCTCTCTCTCTCTCTCTCTCTCTCTCTGCCTCTGCTCTCTGCTTTCTCCCTTCTCTCTCCTCTCCCTCTCCCTCTCTCTCCTCTCCTCTCTCTCTCCTCTCCCTCTCTCTCTTCTCTTTCTCTTTTTTTTCTTTTTTATCCTATGTACTCTGGCGTCGTCTTGACATCGCTTTTTTTAGTCGACTTTGCAACCGCGATATTGCACGCTCTCGGGTCAAGCCGCTTTCATCATATGCTATCGAATATCTGTTAGATTATCCCACCCGTTTCCCTTCATCCTTAACCCTCCCCTTCCCCCTCCTCCATCCCTGCCCATCCCCCTTCCTCCCCCTCCTGCATTCCTCCCATTCCCCCTTTTCCCCTCTCCCTCCTCTCCCATCTCCTTCCTGCATCCTCCCCCTCCCTCCATCCTTCCCTGCAGCCCTGCCTACCCTCCCTTCCCTCTCTCTCCCTCTCCCATCTCCTTCCCTGCTCCCTCCCCTCCCCTCCATCCTTGCCCATCCCCCTTCACCCCTACCCTCGCATCCCTCCCATCCCCCCTCCCCCCCCTCCCTCCTTCCCTCCCCTCCCATCCACCCTTCCCCTCCCCCTCCCTCCTTCCCTCTCCCTGCATCCCTCCCCCTCCCCTCCCCCTCCTTCACCCCCTCCCTTCCTCCTCACCCTGATTCCTCCCCCCCTGCATTCCTCCCATCCCCCTTCTCACACTTCCCTGCATTCCCTCCCTTCCCCGTTTCCCTCCCTCCCCCCCCCTCCTAAACCCCCTTCCAGAACCCCTCTCCTGCATCCCTCCCATCCTCGTGCTCCACCCCTCTCCCCTCCCTCTCCCTCATCCCTCCCATCCCCCATCCTCCATCCTCCCTCCCCCTCTTTTTTACCACCCCTCCCCTTCACCCCGATCCTCACCACCTGCCACTCTTTCCATTTTTCCCCTCCCGCTCTCCAGACAAGGGGATTTCCCTAATGGAGCGCCCGCCGAGAATTCATATTTATCTCGCGGTTCCTCCTTTGATCAGAATCCCGAGGGAGGATGCTCGGAAATCACGGAAGCTGCGTCTGTCGTTGTGTCGTGTGTATTTACGTTCGGTTCAGTTCGGGTTCTCTCGGAGTCTCGCTCTCTGGTTCTGGCTGTTTTGTCTTAACGTGTCTGTTTTGACTGTCTGTTTGTTGTTCTGTTTTCTGTCTGTCTTGTCTCTCTCTCTCTCTCTCTCTCTCTCTCTCTCTTTCTCTATCTCTCTCTCTCTCTCTCCTCTCTGTCTCTCTATCTATCTATCTATCTATCTATTCTATCTCTATCTATCTCTATCTCTATCTTATCCTCTATTTATTCATTTATCTATCTGTCTCTTACTCTTCTCTTCCTCCCCACCTTCTCTCTCTATCCTATCTATCTATCATTCATTTTTTCTACATAAAATCTACCTATATATTTATCTATCAATCGACGACTATTCTATCAATCTGTCTATCTATCTATCTACCTATCTACCTACCTGTCTATTTATCTATCTACCATCCTATCTATCTATCTCCGAAAACTGATTTATCTATTACAGTAATTACATTTCTCACCCTCCTGTTTTTTTTAACCAGAATGTCTTTTCTTTTAATCATCTCCACTATCATCAATCATCATCATCATCATTATCATCATCACTGTTCATCATCATCACCACCACATCACCACTTCGATCATCATCATCATCGTCATCGTCATCTCGATCATCATCATCATCATCATCATTCACTTTCACCATCATNATATATTATATAATATATTATATATTATATTATATATATATCTGTGTGTGTGTGTGTGTGTACGCGCGCGCGCGTGTTGTAACGCATCACATTTCCGGCAACTGATGAAAATATAGATTTTGCTGTGCCCTCAGTGAACGTTTTTTTCGATTTCCACATAATCTCATGGTTTTATTTCCTAACCTAAATACAACAATCATACGAAAGTTGGCACACAATATACGGGAAATTGACACATAAAAAAATAATTGCAAACCAAAATTACCCAGTTGTAAATTCAAACGCAGAGCAATTGCAATCCTTAGTTTCAAGTACATTCACCTCAAACATTACACAAAAGATCAATTTGTAATAAAGGGTACAAAAAAATTAGCATTCTTCCAATATTTACACGACCCTGTGAAGTGCAATGGCCCTATGCCCTTTAAGTGCAGTGAAAACAAGAAATGGACTATATCATTTTTACTTATCTTTTTTAACGAATAGAAGGTGGACTTAACAAGTGGATGATGATGAATGACAGGATGCTGATGACAATTGTTTGACAACTAACAGGCTCGTTATAACTATTTGAAAAACAGCGATGCAATCAGCTAATTAATACCAACCTCTTAAGTGCATCTTAATTATAGCATAGGATTTGATGGGTTTCACAAACAACTAAAATAGTCTTGGATATTTTATTCATCAAGACACCACTGGCCACACTTTAAAATACTCCAGGCACCGTTCCCGAAGTGAACTGTCTTTCACTGTCTGTCCGTGTAACAAATTTTTCTGTTTTAATTAAGATTCTAATTGATATTGGAATGATTTTGTATTGTTTGTCTAACTTTTAAACAGTTTTGTGGCATGTTTTATAAATTTCAGTTCACAAAATCCAATAAATATAACATGCCAACAGTAACATAACAGCATGCACAACATGTCCAAAACACATAGTTTTGCATATTAAATTGCGGATTGATTATTGGCATTTATTCAACAATCATACTGGAAAATTATCAATTTACAAAACGTGCATAGAAAAAACGTGACCTTTACACAATGAATTATTTCAAGGACTAGTAAAACCTAATCCACTGGGCTACTTCTTTTACACCTTGTCTTTGTTCATACCGAGAACAGAGGTCTATGATATGTGCGTGCGTGTGAGCGTGTGTGTGAGCTTGCTCGTGTGTGTGTGTGTCCACACGCGAGCGCTACATCCCACATATACTCGTAGCCTATATTAAAGTTTTTGACAGCAAAAAAACTCGAGTAATCAAGGAAATTGTCCCTGCTTCCTCAACACTCCGACACTGGAGGATCAGTGACTAGCACCACGCGCTGGACCACATCATCGCCGCTCAGCATGTGGCAATGCAGAGCTTGCGGCGGGTCTGGCTTGCTGGCTTCGGTCTCCATGTCGGCCAGCTGACCTGATGCGAAGTGGATGTTGCTGCCCCCTCGCTCCTCGCTCCTCTGCCCACCCTCCTTTGCACTTAAGTGGTAGGCGTGCGGCGTCTCCGCGACGGGCACGAGGCGCGCTGGCTCGAGGAGGACGCTGTGGGGAAGGCGGCACACGTCGGAGTTGAGCGAGGCACCGGGCGCCGAAAAGACACCCGAGTTGCAGAGGGTGTTCGGCGCCGCAACGACCGAGGACGAGCTCGTGGATTCGCTGGGGAGGATGTAGTTGCTGGTGAAGCTCTGTTCGCTGGAGGCCAGGGAAAGGCTTGAAAGCGTCTGCGGCACAAGGACCGAGTGTTTGTCCACTTGCCTCCCAGACGCCGAGCCTCCCTGAATGGCCAGATCCGAGGCCATCACCGGCACGACCTGATGGACCAACTCCGCCCTCAGCCCGCTGTCCAGGACGTGGCTCGCCTTGAAGTCCGTGCCGATGCCAGGGTCCAGTCTCTCCTTCATCGTCAACTCCACCACCTTCGGCGCTGTGCTAAGGGTCTGCTCCGCGTCGATGACACTCGTCGGCCCCGAGAACGTCCTCTGCTCCGTCTGCAGCCCGTCCTTCGTCCTCGACAGGATCTTCAGGTCTGGCCCCAAGGGAGTGTGGGACAAGAGCTCCGCGCCGATCTCTCCCGCGGTGTCCTCCCTCTCAGGCTGACTTCCCTGCAGGGTCTGGAGCTCCTTCGGGTGCACAGGAGCTTTCCCCGTGGCGAAGCTCCCTTCTTCGACGTGCTCTTGGTCCTCGGGGGAGACGTCGGGCGGCAGGGTGTGGGACAGCAGGTGCTCCTTCAGGTCGCTGGTCGAGAGGCAGTGAGCGCCGCAGTACTGGCACTTGACAGCTCCTCGCGGCATGTGGCTCCGTTCGTGCCGCGAGAGGTTCACCTTCTGGTGGAATTTCTGAAGAGAGGATAGATAAAACAATCTATAATATGTGCTTAACAGCCTATCTATCAACAGAACAAAACAAGATGCAGATAGATAGATAACCGGACAGGTACACTGACAAATAAGATTGATAGATAGACAGATAGAGAGAGAGAACACACACACACACACACACACACACACACACACACACACACACACACAACACACACACACACACACACACACACACACACAAACACACACACACACACACATATGCAAAAGACATGACCATTTCACTAACCTTATTACAATATTTACAACTGAATCGCTTTATCCCTTGGTGCATCAGGGAGTGCACTTCAAGATACTTCCGTGCCTTGAAGAGCTTCTTGCATGTGGGACAAGGGTAAGAAGGAGGTGCGTGTACTGACTGGTGTTCTCGCAGTAAATCTTTGCGGAGAAACTGTTTTCCACAGACTTCACAGCTCAGGCTTTTGGCTGTGGGTCCACCTGTTGGAAAGAGAATGTTTGTGTCTTCAAATGCATTAAAAAAAAGGGATGTTGAAGATGACACACAGAAGAAAAAGAAGAGGAATAGGATTGGAAGGATTAGGAGGAGAGGAAAGGAAGAAAACCTTGTGCTCAAATGATAAAGCAAAAAATTATATAGCTAGACACAGAAAAGAAGAAAAATTGAAAGCATGAACAAAACTGGAAAATGTGACTAAACGAACATTGTGAGCAAATTAAACAACTGTTAGAAGTAAAAGAGAACAAGGGAGCTGATACAGAGAACTAAGATAACATGTCAAGAAAGAACGGAAAAAACTACCAATCATAAACAAAGAAGAATTAAAGAGATGAAAAGATAATGAAAGCAAATGATCAAAGTATAAAAAGAATTAGAAACCACATGCATGACAGAGTTAAAATAACGCAAAGCAACTTTAAACATAGAAGAGCAATCATACCATGGGCAGTTCTTAAGTGCGTGTTGAGACTGTGCTTAGTTGCCAAAGCAGCACCACATACGGTACAGGTGAAGTTCGGCCCGTCTTTAAGCTTAGTGGATTCCTTCACGTCCATTTCAACACTACAGACATGCCGGTCTAAGCTCTCCTGTCAAAGAGAAATGAAGGTATTGAGTTATACTACTGTCAGTAATATCTGTACTTCAATCATAATGTCATTTTCTTCCTTCATTCCTGTAATTCTTAAAAATCTGTCATTATTAACATTATCTATAATACACTAATTTAGAAACTAAAAAAGTCTGAATTGATTCTGTAGCTGTTGATGGCTCTACCTTTCTGTAGTAGGACCTCCTGCAGCTGGAGCACGTATAAGGAGGAGGCCCATGAACAGCTGCATGTCTGTTGAGGGCTTGTACTGATCGGAAAACCATGTTGCACTGATCACACTGCTGCTCAACCTCGCACACATGAATCTCTGGAAAGTATAACAGGATGAACAGCCTTGAAATCATTAAATACGCAAAATAGATAAACCCCTCAAAAAAGAATTACAACCATCACTACAGTTGAGTCATCTTACGATGTAAAAACGCCATCAAGTATAAACAGAGGGACAAATACAACGAAAGTAGAAACATGATTACTTTGCTGAGAAAATGACGAATATCAAATGCACGATCACCATAAACTATATCCCCGAAGCACTCACCATAGCCGACACGGGAACGGAACCGGTGGCCACAGCAAGAACAGTGGTACGGATGCGTGTGATTGTGGTAATGCGATCGGAACTCAGTAGCATCAGTGAACTCAACACCACAATCTTCACATGTAACCTGGCCTGTTGATGCTAATTGCTGACTCTGGGAATGAGGAAAAAAGTTCTGGGTAAATGTATGTCATTTACATATGCAGTAAATACAGTCAAAAATATAATACATACAATGATTACCATACTAATAATAAAGATGATAATAGTAAGAACAAGAAAAAAAAGAGGAAGAAGGAGAGACAAAGAAAGGGTGACTACAACAAAAAAAATGGAAAAAGAAAGAAAAAAGATGGAATGAAAAAAAAAAAAAAAAAAAGGTAAATCCTCATAAATTCTCTATTTACAGATACAGACTTCTAAAAAAATCCACACAACATGCAAATCAACATCACTTACCTGTCGACATAGCGGAACATGTTGCCCTAGCTTGGTACTGCTTCGGTAAGGCTTGCTGCAAATTTCACACTGGTATTGCCTGTTGTGACCTGCCATGTGACGATCTAGGATGGTCTGGTTCACAAAGTCCTTCCCGCACACGCCACACTACCAATAATATTGTGAAGAGAAAGACATCAATATTGTTATTACTTGTGGAGTGATCATTTAGCTAAAGCAAGCTACTTTTTCATAAAAAAGTTATATCACTCTTCCTGTCATAAAAATCATCATAATCTTTATCCTCATTATCAGATTCATCTTTAGTCTCCTGATTTATTATAAAAGTCTCTCATCCAAGAGGTCTGTGGTTCGCGCCCCGCCCAGGCGCAAGAAGTTTCAACTGTCGCCTGGAGGTTACTGCTGTGGCTGGGCACCATGGTGAGTTAGAACTAAGCTCTGTCATGTCAGTACTAGTTGACACATGTTAATCGAGTTGGCATTAGTCAGCACAGGCCGGGCTCCCCTCATAGCCCGGGCAAGGCTCAGCTTCACATATCAGACTTATCCTTACTTCTCCTTATGCATCTTTAACTTGTGTACTACTTTTGGCAAGCAATACAAATACCTGGTAGACTTAAACACTACCTTGCACATTTATTTTTTATCTTTTTTTTATAAAACAGTGGATTATTCCATACAATGCTTTTTCTAGTGGGCTTGAACCCTTGCCACTCCTTACTCTGATTACCAGTAACAAAATTTCTGAAATTATTAAGGCTGTTTCTTACCTGAAAGACAGTGGTGACTTCAACAGAGGGACAAGATTTCAAATGGCAATCCAACTCACTACTGTTAGCAAAAGTGCGTCGGCATCGGTCACATTTCCTGTTCCCTGAAATAGGAAAAGCAAATAGAAGGTGAAGTAAAGTTTGCTGCAATACAATTTTTTTTTCCCAGTTGTTAGTCTACTCATACTTTTACAAAATCTCTTTTGATGTATCAAATACATATATATGAGGTGCCAATAGGTTGGAGTTGCCAACTAACATTTCCCTCCCAGAAAACATGATTTTTGTTTTGTTTAATTTTTGTCATTTGAAATCTGCTAGGCAAAACAAGTATGGTGAGTAAACACAATTTATCAATATCTCAAATCATCACTTTAATAACACTGCCCTTCTACCTTTGCTTCATAGAATATTACAGTAAGACATAAGCTTCTGAAAAAGTAAAAATGTTATCAAGAAAAAATCCATCTCAAAATAGCCTACCCCTTTTATTTTCACATGAAGGACCATTCACATAAACCGACAATAACATACCATTGTGTTTGAGGTAATGTTGCTGCAGTAAGACTGGGTTTATGAATTCTTTGTTGCATAAGGAACACTGAAAACTTCTTTCTTTCGCTTCATCAGGGCAGTTGTGTTTCTGAAGACCCTCTTTCCGAGCGAATACCTAAGAGACACAGCAGTGTCATGGACCACATGGAAATTGGTAATTTTCTTATCACTTAACATGAGAACTGCACAATTATAATAAGTCTGATAATCCAATAAAAGACAAAAATAGGAAGGTTCCTGTATATGCAAAGAAATTTTGGTATAAGACTCTGAACTCCCTAAAGCAAATACTGTTTCACTTATTGGCTTAAAAAGATATGGAGGCATTACTCCAGTTATAAAGTGAAACTTAGCAAGACCTGGGATATAAATTGACTTCTTCATTTGGATTACATGTGACAAACAAACAAACAAACAAACAAAAAGAAAAGAAAAAATATATATATACATATATGAATTGAAACTTTGTCTAGTTTGGCTACTTGAGTGAGGTGATTATACAAGCACACCTACATACTCCTGTTATATGCTCAAGGAGAGTTATTCACTAGCACATTCCTCTACTATGAAATACATAGGTTTTACTTTTCTTTTAAAAACATAATCTTATTTCATAAGGATGAACAATTATTGACAACTTAATCTTCACACATTGTACTTAAAGTACAAGCAGGACTTTAAACATGGCACAAATTACAGAACCATGATGCTGTTTACTTCTGAGTTTCTGGCAAGAAGAACCTCTAAAACTAAATGTACTATACATATCATGGTGGTACAAAAAATACAAATATCTTTTTATAGATAGAAAACTGCTCACATGAAAGTAATGAGGAGAGCAATTACTTTATGTTTCAGTTATTATCAAATACTGCATACATGTATATAATCTGGTAATTAACCTTTGATTTATGAGTAAGGAAAGACCACATTAAAGTAACAATAAACAGTACAGTACAGTATATATGTGAACAAGTAATATAGTCATCTAATGTGGCCATCAAGAAACTCTCTCTCTTCTCTTTCTCTGTCTGTCTGTGTCTGTCTGTCTCTCAGTCTGTCTGTTTGTCTGTCTTTCTTCCAACCTTTAAGCAGTGCTGACAGGTGAAATCTCCAGTGTGCTTCCTCAGATGCCTCAGCAGATATTCAGCTTTGTGGAAATGTTTGCGGCAGATCTGGCAGTCATGGGGCCTGTCCACAGGTTCAGTTGGAATAGCTGTCACTTCATTCAAGCCCTTCTGAAAGGTGACAGGAATGGGTAACCTGTATGAGTGATAGCAGTCAATTTACTCGGAACTGTCATAGCAATTTGTGATGTGAAGGACTGACAGCTATTGAGGCACTTTGAGTTGTGAAAGGAATCCGTAACATGTATCACTAATAGCTTTAGGTTTACTAGAAAGTGTGAAAGGAATCTGTAGCCTATATGCATAATAGTTATTGGTTTACTAGGAATTGGGAAAGGAATGGTAGCCTCTATGACTAACAACTATTGCTTTCTTAGGAAGTGTGACAGGAATCTGTAATTTGTAAACTATTGACAATCTTTATATTAGGAATTGTGACCGGAATTTGTAGCCTGCACACTTGGTAGTTATTGGTTAAGTATGAACTGTTTCTATGCACCATTATTTTCATTCTTTTTCCACCATAAAGTACATTGTGCTAATTGCTGGTGACAACTTTGAAATAGAAACTTAATCTTTTCCTAAAAGATTAACTTCAAGACAAACTTCAAACCAGGACACCATTTCTTAAATATAGTATTCTAAAATACTTTGACCACTGCTTAGCATCAAAGCAATAAAAAAAAGAAAAAAAGAAAAAAGGAAGAAAGAAAGAAAGAAAGAGGATCTGAAAACAACATTCTCAAAGTAGGAGACAAAAATACAACCAATATAAATAAACAATATACAAATAAATAAACAAAACAAAAGAAAAAGGAGAGAAATAAATAAATAAATAAAGAAAGAAGGCCATCAAAAAAGAATCTTTTATAAGCAGGTTGTCAAATAACAAGCCTGAATGACCTTACCTCTTTATTACCTACAGCACAAGGGTCATCAACCACACTTTCCTCATCACTCAAGACTTCAAACTTCACAGCAACCTCACCATCTGTCCTGCCATCTGCAATCAAGTAACCTCTAGGACAATGTTACAAAATATTTTACTGCCTTTTTTTAGATTATATAATTCTTTACAGCAAATAAAAATGTCTAGATAGAATTCTGTAATTAAAAAGGAAATGTACAAGTAATCACAAATCATATCAAATTATTCAAACAGATACAAAAATTGTTTTAAAAAATGAACTAACTTAAGTGCAATTCTCAGTCCATAAAGAAAAAAACATGGCAATCATTACCACTACATTTCAGTGACTAAAACAATCCTTACCTGACAATGCTTTCCCATTGTAATCTTTGTGCGATGTCTGGCAATGCCGTTCCAATAACTGTGAACTTGAGAAGGAGCAACCGCATGTCTGGCAAATGTGGCATCTTCCGACCAGCCACAGGAGGTGAGCCTGTAAATAAAGAAATAATTAAAGTCAAAAATACATTTATCCTGGAGAATGGGACAATACAGATTTTACAGCATGTGGAAATATAGGCTTGCATTTAAAAGTAGTTTATTTCTATTACAACAACTAAAAACAGGAAAATTTTGAAGAAAGATTATTTATCTTTAATACACCTACAACATATTTATATAATCTTAACCTGTCTGATCTGGGCACCTCGCTTCCAGCAAATGGCCTAAAATCCTGGCATTAGGATTACTTGAGCGGCAACTCTCCCCTGTGTGGCTGTAGGCACGGCTTACATGAATCATGTGCTTCTTCGCCATGGTCTACATTTGTGATTTGGTATGTTATATCAAATAGAGATAGAAATAGTGCTTTCCTTCCACAGACTTCATACCATCTCTCTTGTTAGACTATAACTCATTGTGTTATTTGTATCATTTCTAAATAGTTTTGTATTAGCTATTCAATTTTCTGTATTACACACCACATCACCTGTCACGGCAGGCAGGAAGAGGATCCTGAGCATGGAACTAGTGTTCTCCCTAGACCCTGAACTCTTCCAGTCATGGCTTATGGATGGTACATTCCACCCTCCTTCAACCATGGAAAAAATACAAGAGCCCCTTTCTAAATGCCCACTTTATTTGATCCATAATAATAATATTAGTATTGACATTAATACCATTAGATGCTGTTTTCTCCAAAACTCAAGGAATGGAGAAATGGGGTTAGGTTACACAGGGCCTACTAATTGACTCCTTGGTGTCTGAGCCCTTGTGGAGCCATGTGTGTGGACAAAAAATCAAAACTCAAAAACACAAACACACATACACACAGTGGGCAGGGTTAATGCTCATCAAGATTAGTGAGGCACTTGTCATTTCAAAAAAACTGGATGCCCTTCCTACCACCAACCCGATTTATCTATAAATAAGATCATTCATCTAACGGGTTAGTCCGCAATACTTGTTTCCTTACAATAATATCACCCTTGTATAACCTCTGATAATATCAATGGAACTGTCCATCAGTCTTTCCAGCTAGCTTAATTGTTCATGAACTGTAGATATATATAGTTGTTGCTAGAATTTACATATTACTTCAGTATTTACAATAGCTATTTATCATTTCAAAAATATCCTAATAGATTTCAAGTACACTCTGTCATAGTGAAACACAAATTATATAAAGGTTATGGATAAAGTTTTGATTATATTTCTACGCTGGTATATGCTGGAAAGAAAATAGCTAAAACTGAAGATTAAATAGAAAAAGGCCAGTAAAAATCTCTTCATAAATAAAAAAGAAAAAATATGAATAGCATTAACAACAGAAGAGGGAAAAAAAAGTAAAATGGGAGATAATAATTTTTATAGTTTGAAGAATGAAAGAAAAAAGCAAATAGATGCATAAACAGTGAAGGACTATCCCTTCTACACAAGGAGAAAAATGACAATGAATAAATAAAAGAAATACTGTTGAAAATTGCTCACTTTCAGATGCTTTGCAAAGGGTATGATTTTCGAGTAGTTCTCCCCACAGTAAGCACAGGCCCAGGGTTGTGGGTCACGGGCTCCCAAGGCACGAGGAGGGAGCTGTTTCACGATGTGGGAGTTTGCTAAAGGAACATCTGCAAGGTGGGATGAGAGTGCATAATTCTTTTGTCAATGAAAAGTATTTCTCATGTCTATAAGCGGTATGAATAATGGTCTTAGGAGGTAACATGAATAACATTACAGGGGAGAGAAAAAAAAGGTAAAAGAGAAAAGAAAACAGGAAAATTAAAATAACCTTACCTGATTTGAGTTCTTTATGCCTGTTTGCCATCTTCTTTCCTGTCACAGCCCCAGGCAGTATTGAACTGTTATTCATGTTTGCTGGAGGCTTGGAATCCACCTCCCGAGGCATTCCCTGAGCTGGTGCCTGCAAATTCCCTTCTTTGGGTCGCGATTTAATGCGTGGAATTGGAGAAGCTGCAGTAATGGAGAATGTCACAATACGTTCCTTCAAATGAGTGTCATTCTTTTCATTTACAAGTTCGATACTTGGCTTCGTGACAACGTCTGCTGTACCTAGGATGGGCTTAGGACCATTTGCGTCTAGTCTACCTCTTCTCTGGTCTGTAAGCGAATTGCTCTCTCCCTGTAAACCCGTCTTGGGCTTTGACATCTGACCCTCCCTAATCCATGGCACATTATATGAAGGCGCAGCAACCACAAAATCCCCCGACAACAAAACTGGCTTGTTCTGCAACCCTGTTTCATATTCTCTACCCCCAGCATTATGGGTAAAAGTCACTTGTCCTTTTCCGACAACAATCTTTGATAGCGATGGGGAAACCTGCAGTGCTGCAGTGAGGTGTGGCATGTGATGGCTTCCTGCTGGCTTGCGCACCACAACAGCTGAGCCAACTAAGCTTCGGTTATAGCCAAGAGACTTCAGCTCCTCCTTCATCTTCTCTTGATAGAAGGTTGTGTACCATACCCTTAGCTCCGAGCCTTCAGAAATGTCCTCTGCAGCGATGTAGTACAGGAGGTCATCAATCTGCAAGTTTTCAAGGTTTTGAATGAGAATGCCAAGAAATTTTACTAAAACAATGGCTATGCATATAATGACAATGATGATGATGTTCATGCTGGTGATAAAGGTAATAATAGTGATGGCAGTGACAATGATGATGATGATAGTGGTGACAGTAATAATGATAATGTGGGTAATAATAATAAGTATGATGACAAAGATGATGATGGTGGTGAAAATAGTGATGAAGATGAAACGAGAAAGATCATAGGTAGCTGAAAAGATTAAAACAAGAAAAAGACTAAAAGCGCTCAGAGACTGTATACCTCAGCCAAGACAATAGGGTCACTGATGCAATAAAAACATTCACACTTGAAAAATTACATTAAAAATTCCTGGATCAAGATCATGATCCAAATCACCACCAAAATCTAATGGCCTCTAAGTTGGGCTAAGACACATCACTGGTAAAAATTCATAAAAATCTGTTCACAACTTTTTGAGCTATCCTACGCAGAATCCAAATCATGATCACCATCAACATTTAATGGCATCCAAGCTAGGATAAGACACACCTCTGATAACAAATTCATTATAATCTGTTTATATTGTTTTGAGTTATCCTGCTAACCAACTAACCACCAAACTAACCAAAACTACCAAACACATAACCTCCTTGATGGAGGTAATAAAGACAAAAGACAAAGAAAGGGAAATAAAAAGCACACAAACACACACACAAAAGAAATGGTAAGCAATAATTCCAGAGGTATTTGACTCACCCTCCATAGGCACCTCCATAAGCCTACCTGGCATGCAAGAAGGTTTCTGTTGGTGGGAGAGCCAGCGGGAATGAGGCTAAGCCAGTTGCAAAGGTGCTTCCTTGTGAGGTCCAGGTATGTGCAACCTCCACCCGCATGATAGATCTGTAAATTGGATTAATATTCCATATTATATGCAAAAACATTAGCTAGGAAGAAGTGAATCAGGAATTCTGGCATGAATCATGCAAGATTCCCTTGATATATATATATGTATATATATATATATATATATATATATATATATATATATATATATATATATACATATACATATACATATACATATACATAAACATAAACATAAACATAAACATAAACATAAACATATACATATACATATACATATACATATACATATACATATACATATACATATACATATACATATACATATACATATACATATACATATACATATACATATACATAAACATATACATAAACATAAACATGTATATATATACATATATACACACAAACACTTGAAAAAAAAAATCACCAGTATAAAATACTGCTAGTATACAAAAAAACAAACATCCAAAATATAGTATTCATATTTCATCAAGCCAAAACATGATCCCAACATAATACCAAACCTTGAGGGGAAAAGAAGAGTAGTGACTGAGTGTCGGTGTGTGTGGAGCGATGAGAGGGCCCAAGCGGGTATACTTTGGTACTGCCTGGCCCACCACCACCAGCCGAAAGCCTTGCGACCTCCCACCTTCGACACGCACCCATGATGGTAATGACTTGAAGGCCAAGTGGGGCTCTTCATGCTCTATACTCTGAACCTGTACGAATACGAAAAAATTATTGATATACATAAACTACAATCATCCACGATTTGGAAAGAATCTTTAGGAGTATGATTGCAATTCAAACACACACCATTTTGATTTTCTAAAAAGCAAGATAAAAGTAAATTAGCTGACTGTTCTTAACATTAACAAGAGAGTTTCATGCAGGTGTGTTTAATGATAAAAAATGCCTCAGAAACCATGCCATTATTTAACCATCTCAAGATAAAATGATTGCTTTTTCATCTTTGCTGTTCACTGTTGTACAACATATCATCAACATAATCCTCATTATAAACACAACCATCACTGAATTAATTTTGAGATTATGTTTCTATGAACACAATCATCACATTACTTGTCATTTTCCACCAAGACCAATATTCATCACTTTCAACATTATCATCCCAACAACACTATCAACACATCTCTTTCTATTACATCTTTTTCCCTATACCCTCTCTATATCATCATTTGCAATCATTATCTAACTTTACTGTCACTATCCTACTATACTCTATTACACTATACTATATCTGCTGTATCATCATCTACAATGCTATCACGGGATAGCCTCATTATCAAAATAACTGCTCCTAGACATTAATAACAGTTTAATCAATATTTTTTGGGAGTACTACTACAACAGTTGCCATGCATATTTGGAACTGACTTAATGACAACTTAGAGATATACATATCTATTTGATATGTATCACTAATCATAATAAATAAAGATACAGAGAGAAAAAGTTCCATAAAACCCAGCAAACACAAAGACAGATAAACAAACCGTTAAATCCAAACGTGTCAGTATGGAGCAATCGCGAGAGAGGTGGTCATCTCCACAAAGGTCGCATGTCATATCTGTGAAAAATTAACAGTTTTAATTTTGGGTCTCCTCTTAGGATCTCTTTCAATGAAAATTTCTAGTCATGTAGAACAGGACCATATGGAGACAGAAAAACAAATGTAGCTCCTGGCCATAAAGAACCAATAAAACATTAAATGGTTAATCTTTACAGTATGGACACACTAAGTTAGGGCAAACTGAATATGATATTCTTGCAGAGGACAAAAAGTTGCAGTCATGGGTAATAAAAAATAATTTGTAGACATGAACGGTAACACCACAAATAAAGGAAAAAGATCACAACTTAGATTGAAAAATAAACTTTTTGACGTGGAGTCGGGGACTTAGTCGCTGGCAAGTGTGTCCATACTGTAAAGAATCACCCATTAGATATAAAAAATAGACTGTTAAAATTATGCAGACTGAATAAAATCATACCTTTAGCAATTCTCTGAACACTATATGTTTTGGTTACCTGACTTCAGCTGGCAATACGCTGGCAGTAACTTTACAAAGCGCAGACAGAAGATTATTTGCAAACAGTAAGTGCGTTCAAGGACCCTCATTTGTAACCATTTGGAAAAAAAATCGAGCAAATGGTGTAGTGGCAAAATGACACAAATTTCTAACCCTATCCTAACATTTCACAACTTCATACCATCTAATTAATAATCAATAAGGTAAAAAGCAATTTTAATGCTGAAATATATTTGAGTACTTCATTCTGTGTCCCTTTTCTTTATTTATTCTTCTTCTTAGCAAACATACTGCATTCCCTATGCTACAAGAGACGCAATATGTCGGAAAGATGCACACATGATATAGAGGCTGCATGCATTGGGAGATCAACTGCGCATGGCATTTCTTCCACACACAAAGTAAAGTTATCAGTCTGGCAATAGAGACATCATGCAATGTGCTTTTATACTTGAATATATATAATATTCTGCAAAAAAAGAAACATAGCTTCCTGATGCACTGCACCCTTGTTAGTCATTGAATTCCAACCCCTTTTTCTATGGTCTAATCTCTGATCATATGATAATCCATCATATTTCTACTGGCCAGGGGTTAATCATCACATCCCATTCACTTATGAATCTCAGAGGCCATGCTCATTCCTAAGTCTGAGCATGGTCTCGGATTTCCAGTGGGTACCCAGTTATATAGACCCTTATCGGCCTACCTATATCGTTGTCGTTCAAATGTTAAATTTAATTTCTTTAACAGTGAGTGTCATTCTGATTCCTTTAAAGTCAGCATTGTCTACTTCTTTTCTGTTTAGGCAATAACAACTCAATAGGCCCTTATGGGATATTACCGCTATCAATAAAATAAAATGTAAATATATAAATGCACAACAATTATACACAAAACCCTTAATGAGAAAAATCAAGCTTAAACTGACTTAAATCCCATAATAAAATTACTACCAACCANTACCTAATTTTGTCTTGTGTATTATTTTCGTCGCGGTATTTGGATTCTGGATAATAAAAGCTATTATTTGATAGGCTATGTTCTTATCTCCGTCAAAGGTCTTCTTGATTTTACTACAATGTCCATAGTATCTTCGTTTTAAACGGTCTTTTCGTATTCATGTATGGTGTCCTTAATGATTTACATACGCTACAGCCAATATGTGCATATAATATATATATATATATATATATATATATATTATATATATATTATATATGTGTGTGTGTGTGTGTTGTGTGTGTGTGTGTGTGTGTGTGTGTGTGTGTGTGTGTGTGTGTACTCTTTATTCATGGATATCCTTAATCTGCATGCTTTAACCGAAATTTCAAATGTACAATAATAGTTCAGAATTTTAGACTATTCATATTAAGCTATAACTCAACTTTCAGACCCTTACCACTCCCCCCCCCCAAAAAAAAATAAAGACTTCAACGAAATACAAGTCCCCCATTTTTATTCCAGATATGAACATGAACATAACGACATGGCTATTGCCCCTGGAGTTGTGCAATGTTACCAGCGAGTGTTCCCAGGGATTTGTGTGCTCTAGAAACTTCTGCTCGTGTCCTAGGTAATGCGTTAGCCTCTGTCTGCAGTCCTGTTTGAAATTAATGTCTGATTTATTCCTAGTAGTTTGCAGTTGATATGATCTTGTTTCTAATCTTTTATCATATTTTCACTTATGGTCACTCTTTGTTTGTCAAGAGTACTTACTGCGTAGCATAGTTTTGTTCACAAGTAAATTAACTTTACATAATCAAGTTTAAGAAATCATAAGTACTTACACACTAATATTATGTATTGGAACATCGTAAGATTATGATACTAACGTGAATATTTTTCCGTTCTTCTATAGGAATTGCAGGTACATTCTTAACAAGTGCGACTGCGGACGCCGAAGACTCTTTCCCTTTTGGTATTTTCTCATTGGTGGGTTGCTGGGACTTGTTGTCTCATATCACTGGTACGAAATATTTAATCATCTACTTTTTTATTTGAGGATACAGGGGGTGCTGTGCATGGGATGAAAGGAGTGGGAAATATGTCCCCAAATCAGTGTTTCTTAACCTGAGTGTTCCGTTGAATGGGTCTAAAACATGTCTCTGTGGTATTTACTTTGTTAATCTGATACACAATTGCAGTTATATTTTGTTTTCTTATTCGCAAATATGAGAATTTTATATATTTTTTTTTTTTTTATATTTTGATATATTTTCGAAGACCAATCCATGTATGGTTTTATGAGGATATGGGGTTGTCATATCCTCATGAATATTGGAGTATCTAATCGCTAAACACAAAGGTTAAGAACCACTGAACATAGGAAATGTGTACTTTGCAAAATACCTACATCTCTATGACCTTGTGACAGTGAAATAAACAACATTGCATATTTTATACAAGAGTTTATACACATCATCAATTTGCAAAATTTATACACATCATCACTTAGCAGAGTTTATACACATCATCGCTTAGCAGAGGTTATACAGATCACCTAGCTTTGAATTCTCCCCACACAGTGTGCAAGAGATAAAAAAGAGAAGCAAAAAGAACCAGCAATCCGAACCAGAGGTAATTTTCATTCCCCGACGACCTTCTTCCGATGGTCGGTTTCGTGTAACTGGCGACGGCTCCGCCATTCACCTGCATACAGTAGCGCCTTCGTCAGATGCAACGTAGGTTATGTATGATGATGTTTAGGTCCTATTCACCTGTTGTTCCCTGTCATTCGTATGGCTTGCGTAAGCTTTTTTGCACGTTATATATATATATATATAATATATATATATATATATATATATATTATATATATATATAATATTATATGCATATATACATATTATATATATTATAATATATATATATATGTATATGTATATGTATGTATGTATATATATATATATATGTATACACACACACACACACACACACACACACACACACACACACACACATGCATATGTATGTATGTAAAATGATCAAATGTATCGGGTATGGTAGTTAAGGAAGCAGAGGAAATTGTTTGATTTATTGTTATCCATTATTATTGTTATTATTATTATCATTATTGTTATTATTATTATTACTATTATTAATATAATTATTGAATACTGGCGTGATAGATCATTCTATTATCACTATCATCAACATTACTTTTATTACTGTCCCGATTATCATTATCACTATTTTCGTTACAATAGAAACAATGACTTGATTATAGAAGCACGTTACTCACAGCCTTTTTCACTCCGCTGACAGAGATGAGTCACCTACTACAGTGCTCCCGTCGCAGCTACCACCACTCCTAATTAAGCCAGTTGCCCCTCTCCCACCTATTGGACAGACTCTGCCATGAACCTTCTTACTCTTCTTCTGTGCCTGAGCCAGCGAGTCGTCAGCGCCCCCTTCTGAGTCATCTGAGTCTGTAGCCCCCGAAGAAGGCTACAGGTGGACTCTCCTACTGGGTCGAAGAATCTGTTTTTATGACATTTTGTATTATTGTTGTTTTGTGGGATACCGGATCCTCTTTTGGGTTACCTAAATCGTCTCTTAGAACACCGATTTTAAAAAATTATTTATTCTATTTTATTATTATTTATATATATTTTTATTTATTCTTATCTTATTTTTTATTATCTTTTTTTTCTCATGGGCTGCCAAAAATCTCTCGGGGTCACTAAAATATTCATATGAGCCATCAAATCTTCCCTTTAGCCGCTGAATTTACATTTAGGACACCGATATTTTCCTCGGATCATTAAGTTTTACAAGGCAATATGAATTTTACCCCCTCCTCCACACACACCCTATCGCCTCCTACTTAATTGGACAGATTTAGCCTTAAAATTCTTTGTATCAATCTCCTCTGTGATTTTGTGCCTGCAAGTCCTCAGTACCCCGTTCAGGGTCGTCTTCTCGCCCCCTACAGACACTTTCCGGGACTCTTCGGTTCGGCTAAGAAACTTTTCTTGGATCTTTTGCTG
>NW_020868639.1:641894-646894 GCF_003789085.1 Penaeus vannamei | reverse complement strand
AAATTTGAATATGGTAGCTGTAGAGTGAGAAAGTCTGAAGTAAATCTTCTTTATTCCCCGCCCTTTTCCCTTCTCACCTCCGCCTCTCTATTTCTTCTAGTGTAGTGTATCTAGAGGCATACCCGAAGTTAAAGGTTGAATATGGTAGGACAGAGTGGTGAAGACTCAAGTAGTGTAGTGCATTGCAGTGCGGAATAGATATAGGTGTACTTCGAACCCACTTTAATTGTTCTGTGTGCGGAATTATTTGTGCACGTGCGTTATACCGTCTTAGTTTATGTTCTGTTATGTTGTTTATGTAAATGTCCACCTCGCTGTAGTTGCCTGTAGACGGAGAAAGGGGGGGGGGGGATGTTATGTTGTGTTGTCTTATGAGGTGGTTGACATTTATGAAAAAGTTTGGAAACTGTATTTATATCGTAGTATTTCCATGGTGTTAGTGTCACTCCTAGAAATTATTGAATTGCAGTTTATGGAAACGACCTTAGAAGTTTGAATAACAGTAATTGTTATATTGTGATATTTCCAGCTGTTAGTGATCGCAGTTTAATAACAAAGTACTTTTTTGACAATTAGTTGCTTACAATCATATTAATAAGATTGGAATGAAAATAACAATAAGGATGAATGCAATGGCAATATTGTTTTATTCTTACTATTTCTTTCTTCCTGTCCTTCCGTCCCTACTTTCTCATTCACTCAACCTATTTCTTTATTTCTCTTAACATTATTTTTCTAAGACAAGTATCTCACCACATCTTGCTTGCTTATCTCTTCCTTCACCAAGACGTATTCCAGCAGATTACGTCTCCCACTGAAGGAAATGCCGTACTTCTCGTCCGGAATCACCGTTATATAGTCTCGTGTGATGCCAGCTATCACCAGTCTCTGCAATAGATTTATATTAATTGATAAATAGATGGGGAAGGCTGGATCAGTAGCAACGCGAGCAAGTGTCACCGCGCCTGTTTCCATTTTTGGAAAAAGCACATGGGGTTTATCTTGATGACGTCACAAAACTTACGGATGCTTTGTGAATAGAGTCATTTTGGTCTTTTCAATTTTCAACAGGATGGAAAATAATGATTTTAATGGTTATATTTTCATTGAGCAATCGTCAAAATATCCCTGTGGATGAGAAGAGTGGACGATTATGTTTATGCATGAATGAATTATTATGTTTATGCATGAAGTGGAATTGCTCGCAGTGGGAGTCAAGCTAAGACCTCGTATTTTTATGCATGAATGATTCTGAAGTGGAATTTTTTACTCAACTTGAAGGAATTATAATTGCTTTTGTTAATACCTCCATGCTCTCGATGAATGAATGAAAGGTATTTATTTAGTGTGTAGGATACCAGGCCGGGATATTTTCAGAATAGCACATGTTCATTAAAACAGAATAGGTTAAAGTTTCCATGGCTTTTCAGGCGTTTTTGACTTCATAAAGTTTTGTTGGCCTGGTATCCAACACACACGCTCTTAACGTACACGTTCTCCTCACCATAGAGCACTCCTGTTCATCGAAGGGGAACTTCTCTAAATCGAACTGACACGGTGTCGTCACAGTTACTTTCCTCATTAGCAAGAGTGAGTTCTCTTTTCCCGCGAAAACTTCACCTGAAACAAGAGTAAAGAGTGATAATTCCAGCGCTACTTTCGTTATCTGTTTTTTGTTATCTGTGAAGACGCTTGTTACCGCATGCAACTTGAGGAGATATTGCAATTGAAACCGGTAATGTCTATCTTGGTTGATTATAAAACTTTTATAAAAAGAAATAGAGAGGAAAGAATTACATGGAAGATGAAATAATCATATTTTCTTGAGTAATTACATTATGTGCAGAAAAATGAATTACATATAAGTTAAAATAGTTAATATTTTCCTCAGTGACAAACAAAGAGAGAGGAAACAGTCCATACGTTCTTGAATTATTGCAAAAAGAGGATTTATATCAAAGATGGAGACAAACGCATATTATCTTCAATAATTGCCAAAAGAATGAATTGCATATAACTTGAAACAAACATTTGCCGTCTTTTTGAATGACTGAAACCAAAGAGAGGAATTATATCGATGAAATTAACAGTCCCTCCCTTCTTGAGTGTACTGAACCAAAGAGAGAGGAATTACAAGGTTGGAAATAAACCATCATTATCTTCAACAAAAATGGAGGAATTGTTTACATGCTAAAACAGATATAAAATGTCTTTTTGAATGTCTGCTGCACCGAAGAGAGGAACCCCAGGCCACTCACTCGCTTGCTCCTCCTCGTCGTCGTCGGCCAGGGGATCCGAGTACCGCCGGACGCTCAGGGACGACCGCCGCTCCAGGACGTCGCTCGTGGTGAGGCCGTCGCCGAGGAACTCCATCTGCGGCGTCCAAGGCAGCTTCTCGTCGCCGCTGAGGGAGTTGAGTTCGGTGGCGTGGTTCAGGTGTCGGAAGCGCAGGCGGGGGTCGAACCACTCCGCCGTCACTTCGACCTCGCAAGTGAACTCGAAGTTGTCGACGTCGATGCTCTCTATCGCGTAGATGTGGAGTTGAATCTGGACCTCGACGGGCCTGTTGGGGGCCGAGCGCGGGGGCGGGTTGTCGCTGTTGTAGGAGGGCTCGAGCGTGAGGAAGTCGCAGCCCATCTCGTCGGAACCACTCGGACAGTCGAGCTCCATGTCGCACCGCTGCTGGATCTCAATGCAGCTGCCGTCGCTGCACGTAAACTGGCCTTCCTTGCAAGACGTGATTGTGATGACTTCGGCGTCGTTGCCACAGACATCGTTCTGGACCGTCCACTTGTGTCGGCCGAAGGGATAGTGCGTCGGGGACTTCATCTGGAGCGTGGCTTTCACCGAGGGCCTGTCGAGCCTTGCCAACTCCCAGAAGCCGTGATCAGATGCGTTCGCGTGGCTGTCAGGGAGAGGCGAATGTCGGGTGATCATGGAGTAATGCGTGCCGGTGAAAGCGACCGAGCCATTGTCTTCCGTCAGGAAATACTGGCGGTCGAAGAGCGAGGCCTTGCACAGCCCCCGCACCTTCAGGAGGACGACCTTGTCGAGGTGGCAGATGGGGCAGGCCGTCTCCTTGCAGCCGACGGTATGCCAGCCGCCGTGCTCCCGCGAGTCGATCTTATCATCTCCCACAAAACCCACACAGATAAGGGGATTCTCGACGACGGGTTGCCTCCCGACGAAATTAGTGTAGGAGAGTGGTTCTCCTGTGAGGTAGTGGTTCCACGTCTGAGTTTCCGCGTCCCCCTGAACACCGAGCCAGAAAGAGAACATCGAACCCGTGTTACAGACACTTCCGAAAGGGACGCTTTCGTTGAAGAGCCGCCACGTGTCCTTGTCGCTCATTGGCAGTGCTAGTTTGCCTCCTGAGAGCCCACAGATATGCTTTGCCTTCTCAAACACTAAAGGCTCAGTAAAGACAAGGATCTTGTCCCGTCGCGCAGCGCAGGACCTCTCCTTCGTCGTCTCCAGCAGGTCGACATTCACCATTTCGAAATCCCGCTCAATGTTAGAAAAGCTTATGATCGGATCGGCCGACGCGTCCGCCGCCATCTCACACTTCCCGAACACCAGCATTTCAACGTCGCTCAAGACTCGGTCGTACACCCTGAGATCGGCCAGCGTCCCGCTCAGACTCTGGGTATTGGTGAACCCGCCGCCGTACGAGTCCTGGTCCTGTCCGAGGAGGAGGAGTCCCCCGCCCCGGACTCTCAGCTGGGACTCACTCAAAGTATCTAATTTATGCTTGGCAATATTGCCGTCGACCATGAGGCTCACAAGACGCGACTCTAGATCCATTGCAACGCAGACAGACAGCCACTGACGCAGAGTCACGGAGAAGTTGTACAAGTCTTGGAACACTCCCCCGCAACAATGCAGTGTCATATGAGTGTCTTCCTCAAAGCCTGTTGATTTAGTTAGAATAAATTAATAGATGAATAACAATGGAGAATAAAAATAAAAAAAAAAAAACAGAGAGAAAACTAGGAGAGTTAGTTATGTTGTCCAGATGCGTAATAAAATGAATCTATTGCATGATCTAACACATATCTTAGATCATACGGATTTATGATGCAATTTCTCATGTCCTGCAGCAATACTTCACAATGATAACACAACAAAACATTCCGCAGAAAACTATGTACGCTAAATCTATACACACAAATAGTCTAGATCTTATACACACAACGACCAGCTGGAAGGGACATATTGATAGATATATTGATTCCAGATAGTGAAAGCATAAGACCAGAAAAAAACACATTTATGCTGCAAAGAGAGAAAGAAAAAGAGAAGAGGGAGAGAGTGGATGCGAGAGAGAAGAGGGAGAGAGTGAATGAGAGAGAGAAGAGAAAGAGAGCGAATGAGAGAAACAGAAAGAGAAAAGAGGGAGAGAGTGAATGAGAAAGACAGAAAGAGAAAAAAAAATGATAAAGTGAATGAGAGAGACAAATAAAGAGAGAAAAGCGAGAGAGAGAATGAGAAAGAGACAGAAAGAGAGAGAAAAAGGAGAGAAGGTTGTAGAGACAGGCGTCAAGAAAAGAAAGCAAAATCAAGACACACACACAAAAAAGATAAATAAATAAAAAAAATACCCACATCTTTCCCTACCTATCAACAATTCATTTGGTTCGTCGACTACAGCATAAGAGAAGATACTGCTTAGTTCCCTCAGCTGACGGACACGAAACCTGAAACACACAGTAATGTTTCCAAAGTCAGGAACCTTCCCCCGATACCGAAGGAGTGTGTCTTGCCTTGCCACTCCGTCGGGCTGGAACTGCACCACCTTGGTCTCTGTTGGAGGTCATATGGAGGTTAGGTTGGGGTCAGAGGTCAGGTTGGGGTCAGAGGTCTGAATAACACTGTTTGATTGTGTTATAGATAAAGGAAGGTGTGTCTATAAGAGGTACTGAATGTTTGTTTGTCTTTTTTTTTTTGTTATATGGAGTATGGTTTCAGAGAATGTTGTTAGAATTAGTTTTTTGTTGTTA
>NW_020868639.1:631894-634394 GCF_003789085.1 Penaeus vannamei | reverse complement strand
TAATCCGAAACATAATCCACACGAACGTTCTCACAAACACCACAACGAAACACAACACGAAATTATATGAAAGAAGTTGTTAAGGAACGACTTCAACGCACTCTCTTGTCTGTCCCGCACTTCACTGCAAGCTGAGTCAGAGAACACGACCTCGAGTTGTCCCTCACGCAGAACCTTCTTGGCACATGCACACAACCTGTCACGTCACAGCTGCATACAGTGGTGCATAATATTATGCAATAAAATATAATATGTGTGTGTGTATGAGTAAATGTATTATAAATTATATCATATTATAAACAATATATACTAAATTACTATTATATATATATATATTAAATACTCTAGTATATTAAGATATACTTAATATAATAAATGCTATTAATATATACTCATACTATAAGTTATACTATATATAATATTATAAATATATGAATATATATATATATTTAATGTGTGTGTTTATATATTATACAATATAATAATAAATACCTAATATATATAACAATAACTTACTATTACAGGTATATTAAATAACTATATTATATAACCAATATAATACAGTACACACACACACACACACACACAAAACACACACAACCACACACACACAACACACAACACACCACAACACACAACACAACACCACACCACACACACGCCCACACACACCACCACACCCACACACATAAATTATTATATAAATATAATATAATAATTATCACTATATATATATATAACTATAAATAATTATATCTAACATACACTATTCATTGATGAACACAGCACTCCTAAACACACGCGTAAACCATAAAACGAGCTTAAAATACTGAAAATCGCAACAGCACATAGAATTGGAAGAATAAAAGTAACGTTGAAACCTCTTCTACGATCTCTGATCATAGTCAATAAATTATTCTACTTGAAGAGATAACTCGTGCGTTAATTCACAACGTACACATTTCATACTATTGTCCCTGTTTCTTTTATACTAAAAGTACTATATAATTTACGTATTATATATATACTAAAAAAGAATTATCAATAGAATAGATAGATATGATAATAGAATAAGATAAGTAGATATAGATAATAATAATTAAGATAGATAGCATGGATAGATAAAATAGATAATATAAAATACATAGATGAATAGAATAAACGGTATATTGCTATGCACCTGTATATGTATGTATCTAGTATATGACATGCTAATCGTTCCCTCATTATTCTTTCTATCTATCTCTCATCTCTCTACTCGCTCTCTCTCCCCCCTCTCCCTCCTCAGAAATCATAAAGACAATCCGCCCTATATAACTATAATCTATAATATATATCTTTTAATACTATATATATCATTTAGTTCAGATGATATGCTACTATATGTTTAATAATATATGATGGCATAACTATATATTAATTTACCCTATATACAATACTAACTATATACCTATATAATAATATATATATATATGTTAGTATTGAAATATATACATATATATTTATATATATATTATACATATATATATAACTATATATATACTATAATATATATTACTATTATATGTGCTTGTGGATGTGTGTGGTTGTTTGTGTGTCGTCGTGATGCAATCCGGTTGTGTTCATACTGTTGTTGATGGTGCACTGTGTGTACAACTTACTAATATATATATATATATATACATATAGTTATATACCTTATTATATAATATATATATATAAATAATAACTATATACTATAGATATATATATAATATACCTAGACTACTATATGACACACATTATATAATAACGGGTATAATAATTATACTACTATACAAATATATAATACACTATACATTACCAATACCACTCATATATTCTACCCTACTACGATTCCTATATATACATACAACACACACACTTTACTATTATGATATATAATATAATAGTATTAATATATACATTTAGATACTAAATCTAACATAGTTATAAAATACAAATTACATATATATATTTATATATACAGCGGAATACCATATAACTGTCAGCCAACCCATACTCTTGTGTATGTGCGACAGCATTAAATGATAACGTTTAAATAAATCCTTATTGTCCTTCCATCCAGACCAATGTTATCATTTGCCCAACACCATCATACGTCACACCTACGACAAACATAGATGATATATATATATAAATATACCAAACTATGAATGCATACCGGATATATATATTAATATAAATAACTATATATACACACACAACCACATCACCACCACCAACACCACACGACAATAATATTATTACTAATATATCACTTCGTGTGTCGTGGTGTGGTAATGTGGTGGTTGTGTTTTCAGTAAACACAAACCACACCACACACCTACACCACACACAATTATAAAATATATATATACATACTACTATAATAGACCTATATAGAAATATATAACATATATATAATTATATACACTTATAAATATAACTACTCATATATCCTATACTGTATTTATGATAC
>NW_020868639.1:599394-606894 GCF_003789085.1 Penaeus vannamei | reverse complement strand
AGCATTCCTTCACATCAATCTGTACAAACTGATTTTCGACACAGATGAATATCCATAACCAATCCGCACAATAACTAATCTTTGCCGCAGACGAGGAAACCATCCCTTCATAGCCAATCCACATGCCAAATCTTTGATAAGGATGAAGATGACTAGGAGGATATTCCTAGATAGTCAGTCTACACAATTTCTAATCTTTGATACAGGTGGAGCCGCGGTAAAAAAAAAAAAAAAAAAAAAAAAAAAAAACTAAAGCTAACACACAGTGTCTAATCTTTGATGCAAATGATGATGACGACGCTAATATCCCTCAATGGTCAATCTACTCAATCCCTAATCTTTCATACTGGTGAAGACGAGGTAAAACCCCCTTCATAACCAATCACTATAAACTAATCTTCGACACATGAAGAAGGCGAGGTAGATATCCCTCCATAGTCAATTTGTATCAACTAATCTTCAATACCGATGAAGATGACGTAATAATCAATTTATAGCCCATCTACGTCATTCTTAATCTTTCATACTGGTGAAGACGCGGTAGGTATTCTTCCATAGCCAATCTCTATCACCTAATCTTCAATACAGATGAAGGGGACGACCTAAAATCCCTTTAGGGGCAATCTACGAAATCACAAATCTTTCATACTAGTGAAGACAATATCCTTCCATAACCAATTTGTATCAATTAATCTTAAGTACAGATGCAGGGGACCTAAAAATCCCTTTATAGCCAAAATATGCCATTCCCAAACTTTCATATTGGTGAAGATGAGGTAGATATCCTTCCACAGTCAATCTGTATCAAATAATCTTCAATACCAATGAAAATGATGTAAAGAGTCATTTATAGCCAATCTACGCTTTTCCTAATCTCTCATACTGGTGAAGACGAGATAGATATCCTTCCATAGTCAATTTCTATCAACTTATCTTCAATACAGATGAAGGGGGCGACCTAAAAATCCCTTTAGAGCCAATCTACGCCATTCCTAATCTCTCATACTGGTGAAAACTAGGTAGATATCCCTTCATAGTCAATTTGTATAAACTAATCTTCAATACCGAAGATGACGTGAAGATCTATTTATAGCCAATCTACGCCATTCCTAATCTTTCATATCGGTGAAGACTAGGTAGATATCCCTCCATAGCCAATTTGAATCAACTTATCTTCAACACGGATGAAGTGCACGACCTAAAATCACTTTAGAGCCAATCCACGCCATTCCTAATCTTTCATACTGGTGAAGATGAGGTAGATTTCCTTCCATAACCAATCTGTATCACCTATTCTTCAGTACAGATGAATGGGACATAAAAATCCCTTAATAGCCAATCCACGCCGTTCCTAAATTTTCAGACTGGTAGATATCCTTCCATAGCCAGTAAATATCAACCAATCTTCAAATACAGATGAAAGGAACGACGTCAATGACAGTAATACTACGAACGTGTGCGGTGCAAACATCCAGGTAATACGCAACCCTCTCTATAACAAACGACTTGTAAATGGGACTTGGAGATCACATCAGGAGATAACCGACTGACAGATGAGGACGCCACGACCTCCTCTGCCTTACGTATCGCAGAGTTTATTGGTGTTTTAGCCCGTGGTCGTCTTCTGTCTAATAGCCCGGTCGTGACTGCTATATCAGGGGTACTAAGTGAATGATTTATCTTCGACGAAGGGTAGAGGAGAGGTAGATAACGTGGAGGGGGTGTTATTGTTTTTCTTGATGAATGGAATGATGGGGGTAAGTGGTATATTGTAGGGGTGAGTGGTGGTTTGTTTGTGTGTTTGTTAATGTGTGTGTGGGTGGGTGTGTTTATTAATTTTATATATTTTTTCAGTGTTACCGGCCATCTAATGGAAAATAATGGTAATTATTTCCATTATCATCCTTATTGCTATCTGATTATAACATATTCCTAAGCAAGGTTATAAGACGAAAGTCAAGAGAGTAATTTCGTTATTGCAGACAAAACACTTTGTTCGTTAGTTTATTGTGGTCTTATTCAAGGAATTTACACACACACACACACAACACACACACACACACACACACACACACACATATATATATATATATATATATATATATATATATATATATAATATATATATATAATATAATATATATATATATATATATATATTATAACATACATATAAAAGAAACTTTCATAGGAGCCTTTTTGTTCTCTTCTCCCTTTATCACTTTCCATCACCAGCAACATCATCTGGTAACATCGGCGGTCTAAACTTCACACCAGACACACATAATCATCCCATGTGGCTATCTTCCCTTCTGAATAGAGGGCAGAGGTGCTTTACCGGACTAACCGCGGTCGTTTGGAGCACACTTTGGAAATTGCAAACAACACTTTTTTATGCATGCAGAGCCTAACGGGTGCATAAAGTAGGGGCGTGGCTAAATAACCTCATCAATATCCTGCAACACCGGAGAGAAGAGCCAGTTCCTCATCGCAGGAGTCAAGTCCTCATAATGGCCCATGATTTACCAAGAGCCTGAAGACCTCACCGCTCGCTAAACTGACTTGCCACAATCAGGGTTCTGTTGTCATGTAAATCAGCGGGGAATAAATCACATGCCTTTGAGATTTCGTCCTTGATACGGTGGAAGCCAACGAGGGAGATCGCAAAAAAAAAGTGCAACAGATGCAGCATTGTTTGTGTTGAAGAAGTTCCATTATAGCGTTGATCTTGATGGACTTTCGAGACTGGCAGCGGTGGATTGCCAAGCGCTGTAAATTCTTATTTTCATTCTGGACTGCTTGTTATATGCTTCTAAGTGTTATCTATTTCATTTATTAATTTATTTTGTATGACGGAGATATTTAGATTGTCAATAAAGGGTGATAAATTAGTGTGGTGAAATACTAGGTCTCGCTAGAGTCAGATATAAATTCTGGAATTAGGGAGGGTTAGGGTTGGGCGTAAACTGGGCTCAAACAAACCCATTTCCGATTCGTTCAGATAAATTTGGACGAGTTCTGTATATTGCGTTCCAAGGTAAAGTAGACGCCAAAGCATATCATGTTATCCCTCTCTCCCTTTTTCTTTCTCTCTCTCTCTCTCTCTCTCTCTCTCTCTCTCTCTCTCTCTCTCTCTCTCTCTCTCTCTCTCTCTCTCTCTCTCTCTCTCTCTCTCTCTCTCTCTCATACGATCTGCATGTATATACTTTTTATCTATCTATATATACCTTTTACCTATCTGTATAGTATATATACATTTTGTAAAATACATATAATCTGTATATTGTTTGTACATGTTTGTGCCTATGTGTATGTGCACTTGATTGTTTAATAATGAGCTAGTGAATATTTGTTTTTAAATGCCCGTGTAACGTCCATATGTCTTTGTTTTGTTTGTTTTCGCTCAAGTTAATTCGTATGTAATCAAACTCCATCATCTGCTTTGACGCTAGGTATGCTAATTACCTAGGCTATCACGCTAATGACCCGAGCAGTTAACGTGGTAGATAATTACTCAAACACCATTTATACTGCCTGTCACCACTGAGTATTGCCAGTGAGTGAGCCGCGAATTTCGACTCTTAATTTCGAATTTCACGGCATATGCATTTGTCGCTCAGGGGCCGGATTCTTAAAAGAGCCTTAAGTTAAGTCGCGCTGGAAGCCTTAACCGTCCTGCTGTATTTCCCTTGTATAAGAGCGAAGGGTGTTGATTTCCCGCCCGCCTTAAAGCGCTAAAGGCTGCTCTCCCTCCCTTAACTCAAGGCGCCATAACTCGCACCAATATGGCGGTTTCGTTGCTTTGTGTATGGGCCGTATGATCGCTCGGCCGTAAGTTAAGGCGCCTTAAGGAGATGCGGCACCTTAGCGCGTTTGAGAATCCGGCCCCAGGATTGCCAAATGAGTGAACCACCAGTTTCGACTCATGGATCCTAACCTCATACATCTTACCATTCTCACATGAGTGAACCGCCAGTTTTGATTCATGAATCCAAACCTCATAAGTCCTACTATCCGGCATTGTCAAATGAGTGAACCGCCAGTTTCGACTCATGAATCTGCACCTCATAAGTCCTACCATTCAGCATTGCCAAATGAGTGAACCAGTTTCGACTTATGTAGGCCTATCCGCACTTCACACATCCTACCATCTCAAATGAGTGAACCAGTTTCGACTCATGAATCCGAAACCCGACTCCCTATCCGGAATTCTCACCCCAGTTTCGACTCATGAATCCGAAACACGTGAACACCACATCTAACTACTGCCAATATATTAGTCCAGTTCCGATTCCTGATATCAAAGTACAAACTACTACAGGAACAGGACATGTGCTTCAGATACTAGAGTCGAAGCTGGTGATTCACACAGTGGGTATGCTACAAGGGGGAACGGTGTTGTACAGTTGAAAGAAGAAATTGTTCCTGTATTTTCTTTGGTTAATCAAAAGTTGTTCGACATATTTTACTGTAAAAATAGTTTAGACTCAGGTCAAATTATTTCAAATTTTTATCTATACCCATTGTGCAAATACCATACCCAGTCATTTATTTTATAACAAATAATTAACCACCTTTAGAAACAGACCAACAAATCAACGGTGACACAGAAACTTTTCTTCCTCTCAACACGATCAAATCATAACCAAACAACACACACCGTAAGAATCTCGTTCCTAATCAGACGTCAACACTCATTTCAACACCGACCTATATTCCTTCTCAGATGTCCGTACCCTGGATCTCAAATGTCGTCATTTACGAAATACCCAGCACTGTCCTCAATTGTGGGTAGCTTTTCCGTTGCTCTCTGAATGCCACTTACACTCGGAATGTCCGGTTCGGGTGAAGGACATTCGAGAAAATTAGAAGTGGATCCGATTTCTTTCGAAGCAACGGATATTAAAAAAAAATTGTTTGGGACAATGATCGATAACAATATTAATATTAACATCATTATTATTATTATCATTATTATAACTAAAACTTCTAATACTAACAGTAGTAGTAGTAGTAGTATTTTTATTTTAGTTGTTAATTTGGTTCATATCATCGCCATAATTCATATATTGTTTTATTTCTGTGATAATGATAAACATTCTTACTTACTTTATTCTTCAGCATATCGTGTGAGTAGCATGGTATCTAATTCAGTGTGTGATATGTCGGACACGTATCTGCTAACCTCAAGATGCTGAGAAGACCGTTAAACAAGAGAAAGACAAGTGAACACAAAACAAGTGTAGAACTATGTACCGGTCGTGTTCCTTATCAATTACAGAATTCTTTAAACGAGTTTTAAGCTCCGCCCCCTTTGTGTTTTGGTCGTCACGGACTACACTTCAGCGCACTTTTATTTGATGATAACAAAATTACAGTTGACAAAGGTATTGTAGGTGAATTGGACTAACTGGAGGAATATACGGTCTGTAGCGGTCTGGATTTGACACCGTTTGACTGATATTTTCCTACTATAACACTTTTCTTTGGGAGTGAGGAAAATGATTTGCTATACCGCTCTAAATATTAAAAAGATTGGTCTTAAATTTTGCTTTATGGAATTATTTATCTAAATGTCAACAATTATTATACTAATAACAACAATGATAATGAAGATGATGATAATGGTAATGTTAATGAAACAATGATAAATAATAATATTACATAATGATAAATCAATAACAATAGTAATAATAATAATGGTGGTAATAATAACGGTACTATTATTATTAATGATAATAATGCTTATAAAATAAATAGTTATACAAAAGAATAATGATAAAGATTATGATAAAACTAATGATAATGATAATGATTATCATCATTATATATACAAACACTCCTATACCTATCATACAATATTAACATCAATAATATAAACTTTTTCTCTGAGGAATACCATGCAGGTGCAATGAATATCAACAGTATTTCAAAACATTACATAAAATCGTTACCATAAAATCAATAAAAATAATGAAAATATGACCACAATTCTTGGAAATAATGAATAATAAATTAAGGTGACTTTGGATGCAGTCATAAGCTTCTGTGTTAGTCTGTAAGTTTTGTCTTTCTGTATCTCTGCATTAGAGCTTCTTTTAAGGAGGATATGCAAATTAATGGTGATAATCTGTCGACGAAAGCTACTAAATTTGGTTAGGTAATCTTTTTTTTTTTCTTCTCCTTTTGTTACCACTTCTTCCTCTTCTTTTTTTCATCCTCTTCATCTTCATTTTCTTCTACTTCTGTTTCTTCTCTTCTATTATTTTTTCTTCTTCTTTTTCTTTTATTTCATCTCCTCCTCCTCCTTCTTCTTCTCCCTTTCCTTGTTATTTTTTCTTCTTTTTTCTCTCCTACTTTTCCTTCTTTTTTCATCTCCTTTTTCTTCTTCCTCAGCCTTCTTTTTCTCTTTTCTTCTTCTTCTTCTTCTTTTTTTTTCTTTATTTTCTTTATCTTCCTTTCTTCCTCTTCGTCTTCTTTCTGTCACTGGCATTTCCCATACCAAGCTAGATCTCATGTACCAATTTAGACAAAAAAAATGTCATTGACCTCAAGTTTATCACTAACTGGACGATAAGACTTAGGAAATGACCCAAGACCTCTTGTAGAAAAAAAGAAAGAAAATCCTGATTATGTAAAAAAGAAGATGAAAAAGTGGGAAAACTAATTGAAAAAGAAGTGCTTTGGCCACGCCCTTTTAAGAATTTCAGAAACGCCCATTTTTTTTAAACAGGACGATAATTTGTGATAAGATCCTTAAAAAAGGTGACATAGCGATATATATATATATATATATATATATATATATATATATATATATATATATATAATATATATATATATATATATATATTTTTTTTTTTTTTTTTTTTTTTTTTTTTTTTTTTTTTTTTTTTTTTTTTACTTTTTTCTCGTTTTTGTGTTAGTGTTTTTTTTTCTTTATCTTTTTTATCCCTGATATGATTATTATCATTACCATTATTGTTATTATCATCATTAATTGTTTGTACCATTATCGTCATTATCATCATTACTACTATTCATATCACTATTATCATTATTATCATCATTATTATCATTACCACTACTAATATCACTATTATCATTATTATCATCAATATTATTAATGTAACATTATATCTTTTTCTATCAGACAACTGAAATAATTAAAAGGCTATCACAAGTAACACTTTAATTCTATTTACTGGAAAAAGTTTGGAAAAGTATTTATTTATTGTAAAGTTGTACTATTATCTTTGCTGTGTCTATATTCATGTGATGCTAATGATAATCTGATGATGGTTAATGAAGATGATAGTGGTAATGATGTTAAATATAATGCTGGTTATGGTATTGATGGTGGAAATTAATGTTTAGTAATGGTAATGATTATGATAATAGTAATGATAAAAATCAAAGGAAGATGATGATAATACTAAGGATAATAAGGGTAACAATAGTGATAATAATAATAATGATATAAAGATGATAAGAATGGCA
>NW_020868639.1:586894-591894 GCF_003789085.1 Penaeus vannamei | reverse complement strand
GACACAGAGAGACAGACAGCCCCTACAGACAAATAGCTCCTACAGACAGACAGAGAGACAGACAGCCCCTACAGACAAACAGCTCCTACAGACAGACAGAGAGACAGACAGCCCTACAGACAGACAGAGAGACAGACAGCCCCTACAGACAGACAGAGAGACAGACAGCCCCTACAGACAGACAGACAGTGAGGGGAGTCGAAGCAACCCATCACTGCCTCCTAGCCATGTACTGTACGAGACCAACTCATAAAGCTTATTGAGAGTAAAGCACAAAAGTGGCCGAGCCGAGGAAACGGGTTCTCTGCCCTGGGGTGTTCATGTCCAGGCCAGTTTTTGTCCCTCCGCTGTAAGAACAGGAGTACAGCTGTGCCGTTGTTCCCTCCCAGTTCTCCCAAATGCCATTAAACAACAAACCGAAATCCGACATGATTCACAAAAGCGTCCGGGGAATGGAATTAACACTTTCATCCCTATAATAATGGTAATGGAACAGCAGGACTCTGGGGTTATGATAATTTAATGTTAATCAAGCGTTAATGATAATGAAAGCATTGGAGATCTTATCAGAATCGTATACAAGTTGATACCATTCATTTGTGTTGTAATGTTGTTGACAACAATGATAACTGTATACTGGTCCGTGTTGGTTGCAATTTTAATCTGAATTATAGAACTGGAAGCGAAATCAATTGCATATCATTGACACTGAATCGTTGATGTTGTTGTATTTCGGCTTCTTATTGTTTTATTAATATTCTTATCATGATCCTTATTATCATCGTTATTACGATCATCATAATCACTGTTATGGCTATTATTATCATTATGTTAATGTTATTATCATTGCTATTTTCACCCTCATTCTTATTATCATTATCGTTATGATTATTATAACTATTACTATTGTTGTTGTCATTCTTATTATTATCCTTATCACTGTTATACTTTGCATCATTTTTACTTATATATTATTATTATAATTATTGTTATTATTATTATTATTATCATTATTAGCATTAGCATTAGCATTGCTATTATCAATATTATTATTATCATTATCATCATTATCATTATCTTTATCATCATCATCATTATTATCATCATTACTATTATCATTATTATAATTACCATAATTATCATCATTATTATTATCATCATTGTTATCATCACTATCAATATTGTTATGATTATTATCATCATTATTATCATTATCATCATAATTATCAGTATGATTAATATCCTTTTTATTGGTACTAGCATTAGTTTATGAGTGCCATTATTAGCATAATCAACATTACCATTACTTTCATTATCTTATTTTTATCATTTTTATTATTTTCATTACTGTCGCTCTCATTATTGTTATCAGAATCACTATCATTATCATGCTTTTCATTACCAATTAACCATTTTTATTAATATTATCATCATCATTACCATCGCTAATCATCATTATTTTTATGTTTATCAACATCGTTATCAATCTTCATTACTGTCACCATCATTTTTCATTCAATTATAGTCTACAGAGAGAGTTCAAGTATTGTTATTAATTAGTGTGTTATTACCGTTGTGGTCATTAATTGTAGTCTGAATACGTGTCATTAATGTCTTCATTATCTTGTTATCCTCAGTGTTATCATTGTCTTTATAATCATAGCTATCATCACTATTGATTTGTTGTTATTTCTTGTTATTTGGGATTATTATGATTATCAATACTGTTATTATTATCATTATTATTATTATTATTATTATTATTATTATTATTATTATTATTATTATTATTATTATTATTATTATTATTATTATTATTATCATTATTATTATCATTATCATTTTTATTATTATGTCATTATTATTGTTATTATCATTATCATTATTGTCATTATTATTATTGTGATTATCATCATTATCATTATCATTATTTTTGCTATTATAATGATCGTTAGTAGTAGTATTGTTCTTTTTTTATATTGTTATCATTACCATTATTATGATTGTTACTATTATTATCATCATCATTATTATCATCATTATTATTATTGTTATTATTACTACTATTATTATTATCATTATCATTATTGTTATTATTATTATCATTATCATTATTGTTATTATTATTATCATTATTTCATCATTATTATTACCGCAATGATTATCATTAGTATCGTCATCATAATCATCATTATCATCATTATTATCATTATGATAACAACAATAATGATAATTATCATAAGATGATAATAATAATAACAACACAAACAAGAACAACAACATCAATAATAATAATAATAGTAATAATAATGATAATAATAATAATAATAATAATAATAATAATAATAATGATAATAATAATAATAATAATAATAATAATAATAATAATAATAATAAAATAATAATTATGATGATAATAATAATAATAATAATAATAATAATAATAATAATAATAATAATAATAATAATAATAATAATAATAATAACGGTAATGATGATGATGATGATGATGATGATAGTAATGACAACAATGATAATAACAATGATAATAATATAATAATTATGATGATGATAGTTATAATGACAACAATGATAATAACAATGATAATAATATAAATAATTATGATGATGATAATAACGATAATAATAATAACAATGATATTGATAATAATAATGATAATAATAATGATGATAATAATAATAACAAACAATGATAAAAATAGTAATAATAGTAATAACAATAATAATAATATTACTGCTACTGTTGTTGTTGGTGGTGTTTTGTTATTGTTGTTATTATCATTATTACTATTATTGCTATCATCATCATTATCATCATTAATATCATTGTTATTTTTATAATCATTATTATAACTATTATTGTTGTTGATTTCATTACTATTATCATCATTATCATTGTGAATTACATACCATTTTTAGTGGCTGTAGTAATAAAAGTAGTTACTGTCCTTTTAGTCTTATTATTGCTGATAGTGCAATATAATAATTAAATTTCATATCCCTACTGGCAACAGTGTATTGCAACCAGGTATTATGTTATTATCATTATCACCAACATATTTTATAATAATTACAATCTTTCAGGTGTTATGCAACATTTATATCAGTATATGTTATAATTTGACTCAAATGTTAAGGTAATTGTTGTTTTTTTTAACGTTATTACAAAAATGTTTTATTGATACGAAATGTGCTCTTTCTCTTTTAGAAATAAAAAAAAGAAGAGTGAAAGAACAAACAGACATGCATATGTTTGTTTTGTTTGTGTGTCTGTGTGTGTGTGTTTGCATATGTGTGTGTTGTGTTTGTATATGCGTGTGTGTGTTTGTGAGTGTGTTTGTTAGTGTGTGTGTGTGTGTGTTTGTTAGTGTGTGTGTGTGCGTGTGTTTGTATACGTATATCTCTATGTTCGTTTGTATTTGCGTGTGTTTATATGTGTGTTTCTGTGTGCGTTTGTATATATCTTTTTTGCGTGTGTGTGTGTCTATATGTCGCAGATTCACTTGGCTAATCCAGTTTTCTAAAAGCACCAACAAAACTAGCATAATCAGTGAAAAGAAACCGAAAGTTGGGACACAACAAAAAGACGACCACCAACAATAAACGCCTGAACTTTCAACACAAGAAGATCGAATTCCTTACAGACAATAGACTCCCCAAACTGAACCACAGAGAAGCGGATCGGAACCAAAGACTGACGAAAAAAACAAAAGAAATTCAGCAAAGGAGATGATATGAAAAATAAACGAGAAAAAGAGAAGGAGAGATAAAAGAGAATCGGTAAAAGTGAGGAGAATGGTGGAGGCGGGAAGGTCATAGGGTGAAGGACAGGACCTTACAAAGATCAGTTGGCGAGACGCTCCAAGCACCGCGAGTGAGAGTGTGATTGAAGGAAATTATGAGATCGAGTTTTCTTCAGATTATGAGTTAATTATGAGTAAGATTATGAGTAAGTTATTATTCAAAGTGTGACTGGAGGAAAGTTTTCAGTGTGACTAGAGCACATTTTGAGATCGAGTTTTCTCAAGATTATGAGTTAATTATGAGTAACTTTATGAGTAAGTTATTATTTAAAATGTGACAAGTAAATTTTGAGACCGTAAGATTATGAGTAAGTTACTATTCAGTGTGAGTAGAGGACATTTTGAGATCGAGTTTTCTCAAGTTTATGAGTTGATTATGAGTAACTTTATGAGTAAGTTATTATTTTAAGAATTATGAGTAAATGAGTAAGATTATGAGTAAGTTATTATTCAAAGTGAGAGCAAATTTTGAGACGATTTTCTCAATTATTATTAGTTAATTATGAGTAAGTTATTATTCAAATGTGACTTAAGTAAATTTTGAGACCGTTAGATTATGAGTAAGTACATCCAGTGTGAGTGAAGGAAATTTTGAGATCGAGTTTTCTTAAGATTATTAGTTAATTATGAGTAAGATTATGAGTAAGTTTTATTCAGGGTGGCTAGAGCAATTTTGAGACGAGTTTTCGAAGATTATGAGTAAGTTACAATCCTGAGTGTGATTGGAGGAAATTTTGAGATCGAATTCTTAGATCTCTTCAGTAATTATGTGATTGGAGAAATTAGATCGAGTAGATTATGAGTAAGTTATTATTCAAAGGAAGTTTGAGACCGAGTTAAAGATTATGAGTAAGTTACAATCCTAAGGGTGATTGTTTGAATGAGTTTTCTTATGATAAGTTACAATTACTTTTGAGATCGAGTTTTCATAAGATTATGAGTAAGTTACAATCCAGAGTGTGATTGGAGGGAAATTTGAGATTTTTTTTGAAAGATTATGAGTAAATACAATCCAATGTGATTGGAGAATTTTGAGATAGTTTTCTTGAGTAAGTTACGTGTGATTGGAGAAAATTTGAGATAAAAGATTGATGGATGGATTTTGAGATTTTGAGTTTAAAGATAAGACTAAGATTATCAGTTATTATTAAAAGAGTGACGAGGAAATTTTTGAGA
>NW_020868639.1:572355-574259 GCF_003789085.1 Penaeus vannamei | reverse complement strand
CGGTTATTAGATTAAATTATATGAATTAGGTAATCATTTCCGGCCCTGGCAACTGACTCAATGCCACATCCGCCTCGTACAACTTTTCTATAATCTGTCAGACCTATGTACGACGTTACAACGCGTATTTCATCGGCCAGATAGATACTATACGTAAATAACTCCCTGAAAGTCGCCTTATCACCTTCTATTAATAAAATGAATAAAAGTAATAATTTCGGTTATCAAATCAATCAAAAAAAATTTAAAACAAGTTTAAAATCATTTTTTTTTTTTTTTCTTTTTTTTCAGGTTTTCAATTTTTTTTTCAAAGGCGTATATATTAATAAATGTGAATAAAAGCAATAATTCATATAGATAAAGTAGATCAAAACAAAGCTAGAGAAGGAAGAAATAAAACCAAAAAAGGAAAAATACCACAGAGAGAGTGGTGAGGTTTGTGGGCGTGGGAAGGTTCCCGAGACACGCCCTCCCCAGCAAGCCTCCACCCACGGGCGGTCTCCCTTCCCCCCCCCCCCCACCCCCGGGACTTTCCCTTCGGACTGACGGTGTTCCCGATAACGTAATGGACGCGAACGAGGGGATATTAACCCGGATTTACCTACGAAGAGAAGAAAAAAGATTATATATACTCTTTTTTTTTCTTTTTTCTTCTTCTTTTGTTTTGTTTTGTTTTTCTTTTTTTCTTTTTTTTTCTTTTTTTCTTCTTTTCTTTTATTTTTTTCTCTTCTTTTCTTTTTTTATTTTCTTTTTTTTATTTTTTATTTTCCTTTTCTGTTCTCTTTTCTTTTCTCTTCTCTTCTCTTCTTTTCTTTTCTCTTCTTTTCTCTTCTCTTCTCTTCTCTTCTCTTCTCCTCTCTTCTCTTCTCTTCTCTTCTCTTCTCTTCTCTTCTCTTCTCCTCTCTTCTTTTCTTTTCTCTTCTTTTATTTTCTTTTTTTCTCTCTTCTTTTTTTTCTTCTTTTTTTACACAGACCCACGAGGAATTCGAAGTTCCTCCCTTTGTGTCAGGGAATTTTCGTCTGTCTCAAGGTCATTCTCGAAAAAAAAAGCTTATACTCCAAAAGTGTGATATTCCTCGAAATCTGTCTTCGGTGCGGGTGTACCGAGCATTACTTCCTCTCGGCCAATTATAATGAAAAAAAGGACTAAATTATAAAATCCTATTTTAAAAAAACCCGGCAAAGTCGAACGAATTATAACCTTTTCAGAGAATAGTCGAAAAAACAGCCCCCCCTTTTTCGATTCTAAATGATGATTATGATGACACTTGGCTAGATCTCTGGCGGCATCGGAGGGGCTTCTGTGTAGGTAGAAAGTTGAGGTTGTTGTGTTGGGTCGTAAGTGTCTCCAAGGTCGCAGAAATACGAGATCTTAAGATGATATATATGTTGGCGATTCTCACAGCGTTCAGATCGGTGTATTTTGTCACTGTTGAGTGGGTCGTTTCACTGTCGTGTGTGTGTGTTTGTGTGTGTCTGTGTGTCTATGATGACATTTAGCTGTGTGTGTGTGTGTGTATGTGTACATGTGTATGTGTGCGTGTGTTTGTGTGTGTATGTGTGTCTGTGTCTATGATGACATTTAGCTGTGTATGTGTACGTGTGTATGTCTGCGTCTGTTTGTGCTTGTGTGTGTCTGTGTGTGTGTGTCTGTGTACGTGTGTATCTGTGTGATTGTGTGTGTATGTGTGGATGTGTGTTTGTACATGTATGTATGTGTAAGGGCGCATGTATATCTTAATGTGTATATTTGTAAGTGTTCACGTGTGTTTTTTCGCCTGTGTATATGTATGCGTGTGTGTTTGTGTGTATGTATATGCTAGTGTGCACCATTGTGTATGTGTACGATTAACTATTCCTTCCGGGTTGACATGTTCATAAATTATCATTACCAATTATATGTA
>NW_020868639.1:559855-564855 GCF_003789085.1 Penaeus vannamei | reverse complement strand
TTTTTTATTTTTTTGTCCCCGCTTGCGTGTGCTTTGACCATGTACGTCTTGGACAGTATGCGCTTCTGTATAGCAATTTGTGTGCTTTGCAATTCCTAGACGAGTGTATAGACAAGTGTAAAAGCTTCTGGGTTTATGTCCACAGTGCGTGCCTGCCGCGTCGGGGTTCGCGTATATTGTGTAGCTGTCCATAATGATTTTGAAACGACAAGCCGGGAGGTAATATGTATGATTATACGAGTGTTCCTTCGCGAAGACAATGGAGAGCGAGGAAGAATGAGAAGAAATGGTGAGGATATAAAGAAACGCCTGAAGCTTGTAATCTAATAAATTTCTTACTGCCATGGACGATCATACTAATTTATAATGATGATAATGATAATGATAATAAATATTATAATTATGATAATGATTATCATTATCATTATCATATTATTATTATGATAATGATTAGCATTATCATTATCATATTATTATTATTATTACCATTATCATTATTATCATTATCAATATCATCATAATATTATCATTATCATTATTATTATTATTACGATTATCATTATCATAACTGCAACAAAAACTAAATCGATAACAAATATAATAGTAATATTAATGATAATAGTAAGAGTAATAGTAATAATAATAATGAAAATGATAATGATGATATTGTGAATAGTAATAGTTAAGAAAATAATTATGACGATGATAATACGGCAAAGTACAGTAATGTTGATGATAATATGATATAACAAAACTGCAATAACAAGGAAGAAAGAAATGTGAAAAACGCTTACATTCTCCACCTTACTGTTACAACATATTACGCCGTCATCACTTTCTCAAATGATATCATGGGTATTATGTGTTTTCACTTAACCTCATGCAAGTCTCGTGACCGTGCAGAAGCCACAAAACATGGGATGATTTACTTAACATTGTTTGGGGTCAGAACCAGGTTTTTTTTTGTTGTTGTTGTTGGTGTTTTTTTTTTTTTTTTTTTTTTTGCGAAAGAAGAAAAATAAATTGAACACGAAAAGTTATATCTTGGGGTACTTTACTGTGATAATGTTTTTGGCGTTTAAGTTAATCAGAAGGATTTTTTGTTTTTGTTTTGTTTTTTGCAAAAGAAGGAAAAAAAATGATGGACGCAGAATGTTATATCTTGGGGTACTTTGTTATGATAATTCTTTTGTGTTTAAGTTCTGAGGGTTTTTTCTCTCTTTTTTATCTGAAGTACTTTAGTTACAGAATTCTTTGGGATATATATTTTTTTGGTCTCTAAAGAGAGATAAACGTTACTTAAAAGTGGAATTATTTTCGCTCAGCAAGGCCGGTAAATAAACATGGAAAATTTATCATCTTTTAGGTTAATAAAACCCGGTGACTGAAGGCTCCAAGACACCACGAAATTATGGCTTCTGCCTGGCGTGTTATTTGCAGAAGTCGCCATTACAACTCCAACAGTTATATTTGTGGGTTTTCAAGGAATTTATATACCATCTTATTGCATCTTGTTATACATGTAGGCAGGACAAAGGCTTTTTCCTGTCTCTCTATTTTTATTACATATATGTGTATGTATGTATATATATTCTTTTTCTTTTTTTTTTTTTTTTTTCTTTTTTTTTTCTTTCTTTCTTTCTTTTTTCTTTCTTCTTTCTTTCTTTCTTTCTTCTTTCTTTCTTTCTTTTCTTTCTTTCTTTTTTTTTTTTTTTTTTTTTTCATTTTTCAGTTGTTGTTTTTTCTTTTTTTCAAAGGGGCTTAACGTGTTCACAACGACAATGTTCCTTTTCCCTACGACGACCCTATAGATGCCAAATGGGGATTACCAGTGACCGATTTGTTAAAATTTATCATTCAGACATGCATATACACTGAAATTAACGCATATCTACAGACATACTTATATACTGAAATAAACGCATTATCCATACATGCATATACACTAAAAAAAAAAACATATCTATCAGTCTGGACATGCATATCTACCGTATAGATAGACAGATAAATAAAAAAATATATATATCTGATAGATATGCATTTATTCCTGTGTACATGCATGTCTGTATATACGAATATTCATCAGGTAGGACCTCGCACACTTAACACGCCGACCGTAGGAGTAGAAAAGCTATTTAGTCGAACATCAATGCAAATATCTTCTAGTTAGTCAAGGAGAGCTGAACTTGTTATGAATATTAAAGAAAACTATTTATTTTTTTATGATTATTTGTGTTGACACGTAGTTGGGGAAAGCATTAGGGTGATTAAATGTTTGCGATTTTTATAATGAGTGAGATGTTTCGTATGAATTTCGTCAGTTTATGTTATTATTACTCTCGGTTTTATTGGCATTATCGTTGTTGTTTTTTTCTAATCATCATCGTCAGTATTATTATTATCATTATCATCACCATTATCATCATAATTATCATCATTATCGTCATTATCATTATCATTATCATTATTACCATCATTATCATTATCATCATAGTTATCATTATTATCATGCTAGTTATTGTTATGATTTTAGTCATTATTATTATCATTGATATGATTATTATCCTTATTATCAACATGATTTTATTTTTTCCTTATTATTATTATCATTGTTTTAGTATCATTATTATTATCATCATTACTATTTGGTTATATTACTGTAAACATCAGTATCATTATTATCATCATTGTTGTTCTTGTTATTATGACTATCATATTAAAGAAAATATTAATACTATCATTAATTTTGCTATCTTGCGAAGAAAAATAAGTTCATCTAATGATATGAAAATCATTAATTATTTTCATATGACACAAAAGTTTAAGTTGCAGATGGAATATCAATAGACATTAATTAACATTATGAATGTCCCTGTTGACATGTCATTGATATCTTAACCGTTTGAATTATTTTTATTATCATTGTGATATTTATCAATATTAGTGGCGCAGATTTGTTAATAGTAGCTGGGTTATTTTTACTTTTTTCTTTTCTTTTTTTGGCCTTTATTATTTTTTTCCTGTTAAATTTGTTGAGGATGGTACTACTGTCGTTATTTTATTATTATCATTATTGTTATTATCATTATTATTGCTGTTGTAGTTTTGTTGTTATTGCTATTAACATTATCAGCATTTTTCTTATTATCATTAGTATTGTTGTTATTATTACTATTATGACTATTAGTATTGTTATCATTATTATTATTATTATTATTTTCTTTTTATCATTATTATCATTATTACTATTATTGTTATTAGTGTTATGTTTTATCATGCAGCAGCATAATTATTATTTTCAAGTTTATTGTTATTGGTAACGTTATTATTGTTATTATTATTATTATTATTATATGTTATTATTGTTATCATCATCATTATCGTCAACATTACAAATGTTATGAATGTTATCATTATTGAAATTATTATTATTATCATTATCATTATTATTATCATCGTTATTATTACCATGGGTGTGTATGTTTGCCTGTCTATGTACACACACACACACACACACACACACACACACACACACACACACACACACACACACACACACACACACACACACACACACACACACATATATATATATATATATATATATATATATATATATATATATTATAATATATATATTTGTATGCATATATGTATATGTGTATATATATATATATATATATATATATATATATATATATATATATATATATATATGCATATCTATATATTTATATGATATATATATATATATATATATAATATATATATATATATATATGTGTGTGTGTGTGTGTGTGTGTTCATATTAATACTCGTATGTGTGTGTGTGTTCGTGTACACACACACACACACACAGGGTGATAAAGAAGATCACACGAGAATTATGTTCATATATCTACGACGAAACGTTATTTCTTGAACGAAATGTTCAATTGTTCTTTGTTCTCCGACTTAGTCCTCCTTTGTTCCAACGTAGCTTGACGTGGTACTAAATCCTCGCATACATACCTCGTATAAGGCATCTCCGCGGGTACTATTGTAGCTTAATGTGCCGTATCATTATGTTGTACATTTGGCCCAACTGCCGTATCATGATGTACGTCAGACAGAGTATTATCATAATGTTGTTTCATGTAGAGCTTTTGTACTCTCTGACACACTGCCTATTCAGCAAGATGAATGTGTGGCTTTCTTCTTCGTGTGTATTATCTGGGCTTCTTTTTCTAATGGTGTAAAACATATCAATTAATGTTGTTATGATATGTATTCAGTTTAGTACGCTGATCCAGAGATGCGTTAGATCTGCGATACGTTCATTTCACTCTATTCGACATACGTACTAATATATCCAACATTCATTTACATACTTTCTTGCGTGTGTTCCTGTGGCTGCAAAAACTCGTTCGCACAGCAAATGCACACAGGAATTCTCAAGTACAAAAATACACTCCATGAGACACGCCAACAGACATTCGCCAAAAGGTCACACATAGACACCCAAGACCTTAAGCCTTTTTATCATTACTCTCCCTAAAGGTGTTATGCTCTGCTTGTGCCTGTGCGCCCGTCAAACAGGAAGGCAAATTCCTTTAAGCCAGAGAGAGATAGAGAGAGAGAGAGAGAGAGAGAGAGAGAGAGAGAGAGAGACAAAAAAGGAAAAAAAGGAGAATAAAAACTGAATAGTCTTTCTCGAATCCAGTGTCGCAGTTACCCGACGACTGCTCTTTGGAAGGAGAGGGTGAGTCCCAGGAGGCAGACAAGCACGCGAACGGGCGAATCCGATGAGAAATTCCTCGAGAATGGGCGCGAGAAATACCTCGACGCCGGAGGGAAAGGAATATAAATGCAGTAGCATAGACGAGACAGGTTTATGGGATAATAGGGAGGAAGAGACAGACGTAGGGCAGCGGCGTGGAGAGAAGGGCTTGTGGGGAAAGACGGTAACAGAGGATACAAGAGGATACAGAAACAGGGAACGGAGAGACAATTATACCTCA
>NW_020868639.1:547355-549855 GCF_003789085.1 Penaeus vannamei | reverse complement strand
AACATAAACAAATAAAAGTATCTTGAGCTTTGGAAAAACAAAAAGAAAAATCAATAAAAAAAAATATTCTAAACTTCAAAGACTAATAAATAAATAAAACGAAATTATTTCTTTTTTCAATGAACCACCACAATATACACAAATAAAAGTATTTCAAGCTTTGGAAAAACAAAAAGAAAAATCAATAAAAAATATTCTAAACTTCAAAAATCAATCAATAAATAAAGATAAATTATTTCTTTTTTTCAATAAACCACCGCAACATACATAAATAAAAATATTTTCTACAAAAAAAGAAAAAAAACAATAAAAATATTTTCTAAACGAAAATTAATTGAATAAATAAAGATAAATTATCTTTTTTTTCAACGAACCACTGCAGCATACACAAAAGTATTTCAAGCTTTGGAAAAACAAAAAGGAAAATCAATAAAAATATTCTAAACTTTAAAAATCAATCAATAAATAAAGATAAATGATTTCTTTTTCACCGAACCACCGCAACATACATAAATAAAAATATTTTAAGCTACAAAAAAAGAAAAATCAATAAAGATATTCTAAACTTAAAAAATCAATTAATAAATAAAGATATACGATTTCTTTTTCAATAAACCACCGCAGCATAAACAAATAAAAGTAACTTAAGCTTAGGAAAAACAAAAAGAAAAATCGATAATTAAACAAAAGCAAATCAACTTTGCAAGTGGTGCAGGAAGGGTTCCGCTGCGTGGCGACTCAGCGAACCGGAACGCCAAACGAGCCAGGAAAAGAGAGACGGGAGGGGGGGGAGACGGGAGGAGGATGGGGCCAAGGCCATGGGGGGGGAGGAGAGGCCATGGGGAGGGATGGGGGAGAGAGGGGGGAGGATGGGCCAGGGGGGTGGGAGATGGGCCAGCCAGGGGGGGGGGGAGGGAGGATGGGCCAAGGGGGGGAGAGAGAGGGGAGGTGGGCCAGGGGGGGAGAGGCGAGGATGGCCAGGGGGGGGGAGAGGGGAGGATGGGCCAGGGGGAGAGGGGAGGATGGGCCAGGGGGGGAGGGGAGGATGGGCCAGGGGGGGAGAGGGGAGGATGGGCCAGGGGGGAGAGGCGGGGAGGATGGCAGGGGGGAGAGGGAGGATGGGCCAGGGGGGGGAGAGGGGGAGATGGGCCAGGGGGAGAGATGGGAGGATGGGCCAGAGGGGGGGGAGAGAGGGGAGGATGGGCCAGGAAGAGAGAGACGGGGAGGGGAGAGAGGGGAGGATGGGCCAGGGGAAGGGGGGAGGGGGAGGGAAGAGAGAGAGACGGGATGGGGAGAGAGACGGGAGAATGGGCCAGGGGGGGAGGGGGAGAGGAGGGGAGGATGGGCCAGGAAGAGAGAGAGACGGGGAGGGGGGAGGATGGGGCCAGGGTAGAGAGGAGAGTGGAGGTGGGGTGTGTTGGAAAAGGGCAGGCACGTGTGGGTATACGGGCGAAGGGTATGATCGGGGCGGCCCAGCATACCCTCGCATGATGCCTTTTTGCCCCCAGTTACGATCTCCGGAATGCTGTGCCTGTTGTGTAAGCATAGACATCACTTATTCATGTGCGCATTAGTTAGCATACAGCGAGTGTTTTGAATGTGCACATGAAAGCATTTGCAATTTCCAGTGCACAAATAAGGCCGAATATTGTAAGTAGATTTGGGGTTATTCAGATAACATTTGTGTAGGGACACGTGTCAGTAGGAACAGCTGTTTTTGAGACTAATACATATAATTTTTTATCAATCCTACAACAGGTACGCTATGTACACATGCCACATGATATCATCCAGCATAATACGTACATTTGATCAGTCCTACATGTACACTATGTGCACGTACCGCATACCATTATTCAGAACAATACGCACATCTGATCAAGCCAATACAATAACTACACAGTATACACTTACCACATGATATTACTCACAACAATACGCACATTTGATCAACCTTACCGCATGCCCAGTTCTACCGCATATCCACCATGTGCATTTACCACATAACATTACTCACAACAAAACGCACATTTGATCAACCCTACAGCATGCCCACCATGTGCCCTGACCACATAATATAACTCGCAACAATACGCACATTTGATCAACCCTACCGCATGCCCACCATGTGCCCTTACCACATGATATTACTCACAATACCTCCCTGCAGAAGAACCTTCCCTCCACTTACCATACCACCTATAAACTACCTGACAAACAACCTCTCACTCCTGTTCCTCCCAGCAAGTGCGCTCATAACTTCTATGTTGGATTATGTTCGCTGACGACTATGGAAGGGTTGGGGTGGGGTGGGTGGGGTGGGGGGGGGGGGTTGTTGGGTCTAGGATCGGGGGGGATGGGGGGAGGGGGGGAGGGAAGGGATAGAATCAACGGCAAATGATTTTTTTTTTTTTTTTTTTTGCGTTATGTTTTGTGTTGTTTTTTTTTTTTTTTTTGGGGGGGGGGGAGGGGATAGAAGTTCGATAGAGGATAGTGAGAG
>NW_020868639.1:529855-539855 GCF_003789085.1 Penaeus vannamei | reverse complement strand
ATAAAAGAGAGAGGAAGGGGGAGGAGGATAAAGAGAAAATAGGGGAAAGCGAGCGAGGAAGAGTGACAAAAAACGAAAAGAGCAAGAGAGAAGGAGTGAAAAATGAGGATAAGAAGAGAGAGGTAAAGTGGGATACCGGGACGACGAGGAGAGTCGATAAAGGCAAAGAAAGATAAAGTGAAGATCATAAGAAAAAGATAGATACAGAGGCTGAGAAATAAAAGAAACGACAAAAAAAATAGGATAAAAAATAAACCGCCTGTCTTTGGAAATATATTAAAAGTATACAGCAAGAGAAAGAGAGGGTGAGATTAGAGAGAGAGAGCAGATGAAAGAGACAGAAGAGAGAGAAATGAGAAGATGAGAGAAGAAGAGGGGAGTAGACAATGGAGAGATCGGTGAAGAGACTTACGCAGAGTACACGGTGAGCGGAGAGACGAGGAGAAAGAAGAAGTGCAACGAGAGGGCGAAGGAGGACAGAGACAGAGAGGCTGCAGCGAGAGGAACGGGAGAGAGAGTGATGAGAGCGAGAGGTGGAGCGACTGAGCCACTGGAAGTTGGCGATAAATGAAGCAAGCAGCAGACAGCGAGGGGAGAGAATAGAGAGAGAGGGAGTGAAGAGAAGAGAGAGAGGAGACAGACGAGCTCGGGTGAGCAGGCGGATGAGGATAGAGAAGAAAGTGGAATGGAGAAAAGCCACATGAGTGGTGGAGGCAGAGAGAGAGAGAGAATAGAGGAGAGAGAAGATGGTTGGGGGGAGACTGAGAGAGAGAGAGAGAGAGAGAAGAGAGAGACAGGAGAGACGCAGGAGCAGAGACCGAGAGAGACGAGAGAGAGAGAGAGGAAGAGAAGAGAGAGGAGAGGAGAGGGGAGATGAGGAGAGGGGGGAGGAGAGGAGAGAGACGAGGAGGAGAGAGAGAAGAGAGAGAGAGAGAGGAGAGTAGTGAGAGGAGAAGGAGCATATCGAGTCGAGAGAGAGAATAGAGAGATGGAGAGAGGAGACATGAGAGAGAGATGGAGAGAGAGAAAGAGGAGGAGGAGACGGGAGAGAGAGCGAGAGAGACGGAAGAGAGAGAGAGAGAGAGAGAGAGAGAGAGAGAGAAGAGAAGAGAGAGAGAGAGAGAGAAGAGAGAAGAGACAGAGAGGAGAGAGAGAGAGAGGAGAGAGAGAAGAGAGAGAGAGAGAGAGGAGAGAGAGAGGAGATTGAGAGAAAGAAAGAGAGAAGACAGACAGACAGATAGAGAGACAGACAGACAGACAGGCAGACAGAGAGCAGAGAGAGAGAAAGAAAAAAAAGATAAAATAATTAAATGGCCTGTCAGGAAATGACATAAAAGGTCGAGCAAAAAATCCCCGGAAATAAAGGATTAAACCCGGGTCTTGGTGAGTTGTCTTAAGTGTTACGTAAAGATAAGCACTTTAATGACTTCATAGATAAGCGAGGCGATGTTTATTTTCACACATAATGATATAATTCAATTGGTTGTTTATGAATAAATTTAAGGAGAGAAGGGAGAGGAGAGGAGAGGGAGAGGAGAGAGAGAGGAGAGAGAGGAGAGGAGAGAGAGGAGAGAGAGAGAGAGAGAGAGAGAGAGAAGAGGAGAGAGAGAGAGAGAGAGAAGAGAGAGGAAGAGAGAAGAGAGGAGAGAAGAGGGGGGATAGGAGAGAGAGAGGAGAAGAGAGAGAGAGAGAGAGCAGATAGAAGAGACGAGGAGAGAGGAGAGGAGAGAGAGAGAGAGAGAGAGAGAGAGAGAGAGAGAGAGAGAGAGAGAGAGAGAGAGAGAGAGAGAGAGAAGAGAGAGAGCAGAGAGAAGAGAGAAGTAGTAGTAGTAGAGGAGAAAGAACGAACAGCAGAGAGACAGAGACAGAGACAGAGAAAGAAAGAGAGAGACAGAGACAAAGACAGACACAAACCGACAGACAGACAGACAAAGACAACAATTTCTTAAAATAACTCAAAACATCCACCAACCCTCAGACACTGACGTATAAGCTCACCATACCCATTACACACGAGAACATAATAATCTGGCTTAGTTATTAGGTCATTATGTATTACCGGCCTACCTGAGTCTGAAGAACCAGGAGTGCGTGTGTGTGTGTGGTCCTCTTGTGGTAGTGAGGCTCTGAAAGGGAGAAATAAAAAGATTTTTATCCAATTGTTTTTTTTTTTTTTTTTTTTTGGTTTGTGTTTTTCGTTTGTTTGTGTTTTGGAAAAAAAAACGTTTTTTTTTTCTTTTTAACTTGGTTTACCTTCTATTATCTTACACATATAGGTAATTATATACTATATTATGTTACATTATCGTGTAATATTTTATCATTTTAGATTTTGACTTGAACCGTCGTGTCGTATCACTATATCATATTTGTTATAAACAGCCATTTGCTGAAATATTCTTTCATCTAAATTCAAATATAAATTTGTATAATTGAAAGGATGGATAAAGTGAATTATGACGTAACTTTAGAAATACAAAGAAAAATCAAGCGCTTTTTTATCTTTTCTTTTAAGGTTAGGTATTGATTCCATTGTTTGTTCGTCGTCCTGTAGAGTATCATTATATTTTTTGCTGTTTCTGTAGAATTCCTTTGTGTTTTCCTTTTGTTGTCTTTCGTAGCTTGGAATATAGTAATTAATTTGAGATACAAGGATTGTTCATACAGATGTTGCGTCTTCATTTTGTTGAAATATCAGTATGATAAGCTTAATTCTGCACTCATTTGTCGACATTATTATCTTTGCGAATACCTTCAAATTCATCACTAAGCTTTATCACACAAAAATCATATCTATCGCCATTACGTCTATCCGCACTGCTTCAATATTTTTTTTATTTTCTTCGCTAATCAGTTACCATCACTATCATGTTCGTCGCTTTCAGTCATCAGTATGTTTATCATCTTTGTTTCCATCATCATTATATTCATCACCGTCTCCCATAATGCTCTTCATCAACATATTTATGTCCTCATTTTCATCATCGTTTCAGTACAGACCGTACCACGACCCAGCAGTCCCATCAGATTTGAATAACGACTGTTGTGTTACCTATAATCTTCAAAACTATTTTTTTTTTTTTTACCTAATGACATATATTTACCGTTTCTGGGCCTAACTCCCCACGAATGTATATCACTTTCAAAACCCTAGTCAAAGCTGCTTCGAATTCCGTCTCGAACACGAACATGTGACCCTTGTTGTTTCGGCTCGGATGAGTTTCGAAGCTTCATTCGCGCCAAAACTTTTGTCCGAAACCGTACACATTGTAGCTGAGGTCTTCTTTCCTTTTTTTAAGGGTTTTATAGCCGAAGTCACTGTTATAAGTTTAGGATAGCTCTGTGTGAAGATGAGTAACTCCTCAATGAAAAATGTTTAATTATTTCAGTATCATTTTATATCAGATTCACGGCTTTTATGATTTAGGTATCTTTAGAAAAAAATTCGACACGCGTCGATACAAGTAAAGGTAATGATAAAAGAAATAAAACTAAAGACTACAATATACAACAAATATTAAATCAAACTACATATACATACGTGTATGTTAAGGAAGACGGAAGAAGAAAAGAAAAGATAAACAAGAATATTGAATAAATGATAAAAGCAAGAGATTAACAAACTGAAGGTAAAGGGAAGCTAATTCTAGTCAAGACAAATTTAAAGGAAAATAATCGTAAAACTATAAAGAACATGCGTTGGACCTTCAGCTGTATGGGCCAATCTATATCAAGGTGTACGTGTGTTTGGGTACCGCGATGCATGTGTGTCTATGTACAGTTCGTGTGTGCGTATGTGTGTGTGTGTGTGTGTGTGTGTGTGTGTGTGTGTGTGTGTCTGTACACATACATATGTACATTCACACACACAGATGCACACACACACACACACACACATACACACACATACACACACACACACACACACACACACACACACACACACACACACACACACACACACACACACACACATATATATATATATATATATATATATATATATATATATATATATATATATATATATATATATATATATATATATATATATATGTGTGTGTGTGTATGTTTATATGTTTATGTATATACATATATAAATATATATGTGTGTGTGTGTATATATGTATATATAATATATATATATATATATATATAATATATATATATATATATATGTGTGTGTGTGTGTGTGTGTGTGTGTGTTGTGTTATAGATAGATAGATAGATAGATAGATAGATATAAAGAGCTACATCAAGCCAGTTTCGATCTCCGAAGGCATGCGCCGAAATTACCCCGAGCAACAAAGACACAAATCGGACAAAGATGGCGACGATAAAAAGCGATTTAATAAGATCAGTCCGAGATGTCATCGAGGTGAAGGATACCGCGAAACTGTCGCGTTCGCATAGGCGGAAGACGCGACAATCCGAGAACGGGAAAGGGAAAATGTAAACAATTCCATATGCGAACGGAGGGGGATCTCTTCCGTGACGTCATCGGTGTATGTGTTTGAGAATTAATATTTACTTGCAAGCGGGATCGGTCAGGCATTGCCGGCAAAGGATGCGGGAGTAAATAGAAAAAAATAATTATTATATATACGTAGTTACAGTTTCTATTTGTTTTCGGATACGTTCATGGGAAATTTGTGTATTTACATTATAACATTCAGCAATGGGAGTGGAAGTGGCAAATATGTAAATATATATATATATATATATATATATATATATATATATATATATATATTATATATATATATATATATATGTGTGTGTGTGTGTGTGTGTGTGTGTGTGTGTGTGTGTGTGTGTGTGTGTGTGTGTGTGTGTGTGTGTGTGTGTGTGTGTGTGTGTATGTGTGTATGTGTGTTGTGTGTGTGTGTGTGTGTGTGTGTGTGTGTGTGTGTGTGTGTGTGTGTGTGTGTGTGTGTGTGTGTGTGTGCGTGTGTGTGTGTGTGCTGCATAGGCACCAACACGATCACAGCATAGTCATCTACAGCTTCACAGAATAGTCCTCCACACCAAAACAGCAACGTCTCCCATATCACAGCAGCATAGTCATATCATCGCACCATACTCGCCTACGGCAATACAACATAAACACCTACATCATTACAGCATAGTCGCCCACATCATCGCAACAGTCCCCTACATCATTGCAGCATAGTCACCTACAGCATCGCAACATAGTCTCTCACATTATGGCAGCATAATCTCTCACATCATCGCAACATAGTCCCCTACATCATTGCAGCCTAGTCACCAACAGCATTACAGCATAGTCTCCCACATTATCGCAACATAGTTCCCTACATCATTGCAGCCTAGTCACCAACAGCATTACAGCATAGTCTCCCACATTATCGCAACATAGTTCCCTACATCATTGCAGCCTAGTCACCAACAGCATTACAGCATAGTCTCCCACATTATCGCAACATAGTTCCCTACATCATTGTAGCATTGTCACCTACAGCATTACAGCATAGTCTCCCACATTATCGCAGTATAATCGCCTACATCTTTGCAGCATAGTCACCTACAGCATTACGGCATAGTCTCCCACATCATTGCAACATAGTCCCCTACATCATTGCAACATAATCCTCTACATCATTGCAGCATAGTCCCCTACACCATTGCAGCCTAGTCACCAAAAGCATTACAGCATAGTCTCCCACATTATCGCAGCATAGTCGCCTACATGTCGTCGAACCTTGAACTGCTGACATTCCGTGTTCAGTAGCGACTTGGTACAAAAATGTGAGGTCGGCGGGCCAGTCAGACCACGTTGCCTCCACCCTTCTCTTTCACTCCCTCCTCTTCACTCTTCTCCCTTGCTTTTTTTCCAACCCCTTCGCCTTCTTCCTCTTCTTCTTCTTCCTCTTCCTCTTCTCTTCTCTCTGTTTCTCTCTTCTTCCTCTTCCTCCTGTTTCTCTCTTCCTCTTCCTCTCTGTTTCTTTGTTCTCTTCCTCTTCCTCATGAAGCTACTTGTCAGATTTCTTGACTGTGGTGTCAGCTCTGACGAAATTGTTCATCCGAGAACATCGTCTTTTGAAACTTTTTTTTTTCTTTTTTTTCCGCTTTGGCTTTTTCTTAACGAACCGTAAAAGGCTTTGTCGAAGTCCAGTCGGTCACTAGAAGACAGACACTGAATGGAAACTGGTCGGCTACCGGTGGCATTTTACCGTTATTTCTTTTCGCTACGGAACTATAGCTATGGTCCTCCTGCAGTGTTACCACCGTAGCATCATTTTGCTCTTGCAGTGTCACCAACACCGTGTTGTTTTGCCCTTGCAGTGTTACCACTAGCATGTTTTTTTCCGCAGTGTTACCATCGTAGCATCATTTTATTCTTGTAATGTTACCACCATCGTGTTGTTTTGCTCTTGCAGTATTGCTCTTGCAGTGTTACCATTATATAAAGCTGATAAATGCAAATGATATCCAGGATTTACACAAATGGGCTGAAGAAAGCGTTGTTTTATGGATATTAGGCTGTATCATCACATTCGCAAACCATGCGAATGTGATGATGCAGCCTAGACTTCGGATTAAGATGTCTGTAACTTATTTATTAACCATAACAACATCTGCTTTTTCGTTAAATTTGGGAAAACAGATACTTGTATTGTAATTTTGTATAAATTCTTACATCATGATATACAGGTCATCACTGATTAAAAACTCCAATCAAAGCCGAAACCATGGCTTTAGCGTCGCATTCGTATCTTTTGCGTTAATGGTGTTAACCCTGGTCGTAATCCACTTCGTTACATAACTATAGCTTTTTTTTAGTGCTTTCATCACTTTATCCGTTATATGACGCAGTAATATTGCAATATCATCCATGTGTGTGGTAAATATAGATAAAACATCGCTATGTTCATAAATGTTTTGACGTATTCTGATGTGATCGGCATCATATTGCTTCTATTACTAATATTGCGGTGCTTTTAATACTATTTGAATAATCATCCTTGGCTTTTGTTTACGGTAAACTGACTCATACCACATCGCTGGGTTAGAATATTTATGTTTCTCTTGAAGTATTTACCTTAACTGTATTTTTTATGGTAATGTTACATATTGATATTGGCTCTGGGATGCTGTCCATGTCTGTTGTAGAGAGAGTGAACCGAAAGTTGTTCTATTTGCAATAAAGATTTTGCAAGGATATATTATGTTCTTTTCTTCTTCAATTAAAGATGTGATATGAACAAGGAGAGAGGTAAATGAGAGAGAGAGAGAAAGAGAGAGAGAGAGAGAGAGAGAGAGAAAGAGAGAGAGAGAGAGAGAGAGAGAGAGAGAGAGGAGAGAGAGAGAGGAGAGAGAGAGAGAGAGAGAGAGAGAGAGGAGCGAGGATGAGGGAGTGAGAGGGAGAGGGATGGAGGAAGAGGGAGACAGAATAAACAGAATGAAAGAAAGAGAAAGATAGAGGAATGGGAGAGACAGCAAGAGAGAAAGCGAGAGACAGACAGAATGAGAGAGAAACAGAAAGACAGACAGAGCGAAAGACTGATAGAATGAGAGAAAGAGAAAAACAGAGAAGGTAGAGATACAACAAAATTTGAGAAGAAAGAGAGAGCTAAGGCAAAAAAAAGGAAAAAAAAATCCGGAAGCGAGATCCAAAAGGCTACAGTTGACCATTATATCGAACGGCCATTTTCTTTTCTTTTTTTTTATTCTTTTTTTTTTTCTTCCATTTATATTTTTTCTTCTTTCTTTGTTCTATTTTTCTTTCTCCTTTTTTCCCTTTTATTTTTTTTCTATTCTACTTTTTTTTCTCTTTTTCTCTCTTTTTCTTTTTTTATCCTTTTCTTTCTATTTCTTTTTTTTTTTTTTTTTTTTTTTCTCTTTATTTCCTTTTCTTTTTCCTTTTCAATTTCTTCTCTTTATTTCTTTTTTTCTTATTTTTTATCTCTCTCTCTTCCCCTTTCTCTTGCACTGGTTTAGTGCCTTTGTCTCTTTACACGGAAGTTCCTTACTCACATTAGGTAACTTCATCTTTGTATTTTTTTTTTTTTTTTTTTTTTTTTTTTTACATTAATTATGTGCATCATTCAATATCTATTTTGCGTTGGCGTATTTTAGTTTATCTGTTTGTTTTTTATCTTTTCTTGTTAATTTTTTTATCTATGTTTTGATAAGTTCTACGTCGTCACCGTCGTTTATTATTATTGGTAAGAAGTGGTACTCAGTTCTCTCTCTCTCTCTTTCTCTCTCTCTCTCTCTCTCTCTCTCTCTCTCTCTCTCTCTCTCTCTCTCTCTCTCTCTCTCTCTCTCTCTCTCTCTCTCTCTCTCTCTCTCTCTCTCTCTCTCTCTCTCCCCTTTTCTCCCCCTTCCCCTTCCCTCTGTCCTTTCTTCGATCTCCCTTCCCATTCTCTCCTCTCTCCCTCTTCTTCCTGTTCTATCGCCTTATGCTTCTCTTTCCTCCTTTTGTTTTCCTCCTTCCCATCCCTTCTATTTATCTTCCTCCCTTTTGTCTCCCTCTCTCCTTCCCTTCCGCCTTCCCATCCCGGTTGTGAATTCTCTTCCCTTCTCCTTCTCTTTCTCATCCCCTTCCTACTTCCCTCCTTCTCTTTCTCTTCATTTTCCCTTCCCTTTGCCTTCTCCTTCTCTTTCTCATCCTCTTCCTACTTCCCTCCTTCCCTTTCTCTTATTTTTCCCTTCCCTTCTCCTTCTCTTTCTTTTTCTCCTTCTTCTTCTTCTCTTGCCTTTATCTTATCCCTCCCTTACTGGCTATGAACTTTTTTATCTTTCCCTCCTCCTTCTCCTCTGCCTTCTCCCTCCCCTCCCTCTCTCCTTTCCTCTCTCTCTCTTCCCCGTCCCCTTCTCCTCCTCTCCTTTCTTCCCCTTCCCTTCCACTTCCTTTATCCTCTCTCCTTCCCTCTCCCTTCTTCTCCTTCTCTTCTTCTTACTATTCCCTTCTCCTTCTCTTTTCCTCCTCTCCTTCTCCCCCCCTTCTTCTCCTTCCCCCCGGCATGACCTCTCTCCTTCTCCTCCCTGCCCCTTCTCCTCCCCTTTCTTCTCCATTTCTCTCTCTCCCCCTTTCTTCTCCTCCCCTCCCTTCTCCCCTTTCTCCCCCCCCTTTCCTCTCCTCTCCCTTCTCTCTTACCCTTATCCTCCTCTCTCTTCTCCCTCCTCCTTCTCCTCCTCTTCCCCTTCCCTTCTTCCCCTTCCCTCCCGACCATGACCCTCTCTCCTACTTCTCCTCTTCCCTTTCCTTCCTCTCCCCTTTCTTCTCCTTTCCCTTCTCCTTCTCCTCCTCTTCCCTCTCCCTTCCTCCTTCCTCCCTTCTTCTCCTTCTTCCCCCCATTTCTTCTCCTCCCTTCCTCTCCTCCTTCTTCTCTCCCCCTTTCTTCTCCTCCCCCCTTCTTCTCCTCCTTCTTCCTCTTCCTGACCTTACCATGACCCTCTCTCCTTCTCCTCCTCTTCCCTTTCTTTCCTCCCCCCTTTCCTTCTCCTTCCCTTCCTCTCCCTCTTCTTCTCTCCCCCCCCCTCCTTTCTTCTTCCTCCTCCTCCCCCCTTCTTCTCCTTCCCTCTTCCTCTTCCTCCTGGCCATGACCTCTTCTCCTTCTCCTCCTCTTTCCTTTCTCTCCTCCTCCCTCTTCCCTTTCTTCTCCTTCCCTTCTCTCTCTCCCTTCCCTCCTCCTCTCCTCCTCTTCCCCTTCCCTTTTTCCCCTCCCTCCCCGGCCATGACCTTCCCTCCCCCGACATGACCCTCTCTCCTTCTCCTCCTCTTCCTTTCCTTCCTTCCCTTTCTTCTCCTCCTCCCCTCCCCCTTCTTCTCCCCCCCCCGTTTTTCTTCTCCTCCCCCCCTTCTTCTCCTTCCCTCTTCCTCTTCCCCTCCCGGCCATGACCTTCCCTTATCCCTCTCCTTCCTTCCTCCCTTCTTCCTCTCCCTTTCCTTCCTCTACTCCCCCTTCTCCTTGTCCGTTCCTCTACCCTCCCTGGCCATAACCTTCTTCTCCTTCTTCTCCTTCTCCTTTCT
>NW_020868639.1:519855-522355 GCF_003789085.1 Penaeus vannamei | reverse complement strand
ATATCCACATCTTTCCTAGTGTTTGGACTGTACACGTCAGGAATTTACCTAAAACACGGACTATTCAAATGTGTACTTTTTTTTTAAGGTACCGTTACACTACACATTGTTTTTTTGTCTTCATCATACACGTAAAAAATACAAAAAATAGCAATAACGAATGAAAGCAATGTCATTAATTATATATATATATATATATATATATATATATATATATATATATATATATAAGAAATATATACTTCAATAAATCTAATCTCCTTCTCTAAATCACATATATAATAACAAATAACAAAAATGAATAATAAATTAATAATACACCTACACACAAACAAAAGATTTATTTCTTTTCTTTGAATCACACACGGAAGGAATAAAAAAAAGATAAAATAATTAAACGCACGTACATATAAACACGGTCTCTCTCTTTCTTTCTCTCTCTCTCTCTCTCTCTCTCTCTCTCTCTCTCTCTCTCTCTCTCTCTCTCTCTCTCTCTCTCTCTCTCACACACGCACAAACACGCTCTCTCTCTCTCTCTCTCTCTCTCTCTCTCTCTCTCTCTCTCTCTCTCTCTCTCTCTCTCTCTTCTCTCTTCTTCTCTCTCTCACACACACACACACACACACACACACACACATACACCCTCTCTCTCTCTCACCCTCTCTCTCTCTCTCTCACCCTCTCTCCCTCTCTCACCCCATCTCCCTCTCTCACCCTCTCTCTCTCTCTCTCACACACGCAAACTCAACGTGAATGTCTCTCACAAAGGTAGTGTAAAATACCCGCCATCCTCTGACCAAAATGTCAACCATGTGAACAAATTCCATATAAATGTCAGAATTAGAGTTTAGTGTAACCGAGTTTCGACTTTATTGTGGTCGGTAAAGGTTAGATGCACCAGTTTGTGTTGTGTGCTGGAAGTGTATGTCTTGCGTGAGGTGTCTGTGTAAGTGCGTGTCTTTTGTGAAAGGTTGTCATGTGGCGTTTTGTGTGTCTATGTGTGTGTTCGATCGTTTTTGTGTTTGTTTGTGTGTGTGTGTCTGTGTGTTTGTTTGTTTGTGTGTGTGTGTTCGATAGTTTGTGTTTGTTTGTTGTGTCTGTTTGTTTGTGTGTGTTTGTGTTTCCGATTTAGTTCTAGCCTTAATGTCTATTTTGCATTTCTTAAAAAATACATTTAAATTTCGAATTTTTGAATACGGATAGAACAAATTGTGCTATAGCGTTACTTATCATGGCGGTACTGCAAGTAAATCCATTATGATAAAGATGAATATTATATAAAAATATCAGTAATAATAATCTTGAAAATAATTATGATAATTATGGCAATGCTGGTAATAGTAACAATGATGTTATGTTATGTTAGGTTAGATCATCACCATCAATAATAATAACAATAATTATCTTTATAATGATATTATGGTTGTTTTTATATTATCATTAGAAGTAGTAGTAGAAATAGTATCACCATCGTAATTTTATGATAATGATAATAATAATGATAATAACAAACATAACCTCTTTGGTGGAGTTAATAATAATAATGATAATAATGATGATAATGATAATAATAATTATAATAACAATAATGATAATAATAATAAGAAGAAGAATTATTAAAGTAACAGTAGTGATAAAAAATACAATAATGTTATTATTATTAATGATAATAATACTAGTAATGTAAATGGTAATAATAATAATGATGATGATAACTAGAAGCACTTAGAGAGCGCATACCTCCGCCAAGGCAATAAGGTCACTTAAGGTGCCGTCACACTAGCACTTTTTCCGTCAATTTTTAGACAATTTCCTGAAATTTTGTCAATTTTTGAGCGAATTGTCGATTTCCCAGTCAGACGATAATGATCGTTTCCGTCTGAAAACCTTTCCGTCAACTTTTTCAGCCAAGCATAGTCAGATCAAGAGCTATATTCGAGAATGTTTGTATTTATGTTAAATAAAATTGTCAAAAAAATGACGGAAAAAGTGCTAGTGTGACACGGCCTTTATGCAATAAAAATATTCACACTTAAAGAAGTACATTAAAATCATCTTTCTCAAAAGTACACGGGTGACGTACAGAGGCAAAGCAATAGGGGTAACGATGTAAAAAATTTATGGAATCTAATCTAGACTAAGACACGCCATAACTTTGAATTATCCTGCCAATAAACGAAAAAATGATAGCCGGATCACTACCAAATTTTTATGGTATCTGTCAGGTTAAGGCACACCCCTAGTAAACAATAAATCAGAAAAATCTATTCATAACTTTTTGAGTAATCTTGTTAAATGACTGACCAACGCGACCAAAACATTATTTCCTTGATAGAGGTAATTATCATCATAACAACAATAACAATAATAGGGATATTATTAATAAGTCTGATAATTGTAATGAGAGTGAAATAGTAATAATGGAAATGGATGTACTATGCGTAAGGAGAATAATGCAGTTTTGATGGAAATGATTCTTATGATTATAGAACCAATAATG
>NW_020868639.1:507355-512355 GCF_003789085.1 Penaeus vannamei | reverse complement strand
ATATTCAACATACCTACATGAACAAAAATACATAAAACAGCAACATACATATGCACATTCACCTACATAAGCTGAAATACATACACAACCGTTCACACGTATTATCAGAAACACATAAGCACCTGACACATACAAACAACACCAAATACACTCATCCACACATATAAACAGCAACGCATAAACACTCATGCACAAACACAAACAGCAACACATAAACATCCATCTACACATATAAACAGCAACACATAAACACCCACAAACAAACACAAACACTACATAAACCCATCCTAACATATAATCAGAAACGCATAAACACATATCCATCAATATAAACAGCAACGCATAAACACCCACAAACACAAACAGCAACGCTTAAACACGCATCCACCCCTATAAACAGCAACGCATAAACACAATCATATAAACAGTAATGCATAAACACCCATGCACAAACACCAACACCACCACATAAACACGTATCCATCCCTATACACACCACCGCATAAACACGTATCCATTCATATAAACAGCAACGCATAAACACCCATGCACAAACACAAACACCACCACGTATCCATCCCTATACACACCACACAAACACGAATCCCTCCCTACAAACAGCAACGCATAACCATAGCACGTGAAAAGAGACCGGATTCATTTAGCAAGGAAAAGAATGACATGTTATTAGCTCCCTAACATGATTTATTTCGCCGCGGTTCGCCCCGGCCGTGACCTGGGGGGTTGGACCGCGGTTCAATAAGTGCCGTGCAATTTACTTAGGGCGGCAGACTCACCCTGGCAACACGGGGCCACGCCCTTTCGCGTTGTGTTAGGGGCTCGTTGTTCAACATGAATTGCTCATCAGGAGGTTGGGGAAGCTGTGAGGTTTGCTAATGCCTGACACGTTTATGGGGGAGGGGGGGAGTAGGGGGATGAGGAAGAGGGGGGTAGTGGTGGTGGAAAAAGGTGGGGTAGTGGTTGGGGGGGGGGAAGGGTTGGAAGTGTGGAAAAAGTGATGATGGTGTGGTGGAGTTGAGGTGTGGAAAAATGTGATGGTGGTTGAGATGGAGGTGTGGAAAAGGAGGAAAAAGGTTGTGGTGATGGTGGAGTGGGAGTGTGGAAAAAAGTGATGGTGGTGGTATTGCTGTTGGGAGGCGAAGGGGAAGAGGAGGAGGATCAGGTGGTAGAGGCAAAGGATGTGGTGGTGGTGGAGGAGGAGGAGGAAGAAGAGCAGGTGGATGTGTTGGCGGTAAGGGTGAAGGTGGAGGTGGAGGAGCAGGTAATGATAATGAGGGAGTGGAAACTAAGAAATGCATATGAGGAATAGGAGATGACAAAGGAGAAGATGAGGTGATGATACTGATGAAGATGCAGACGATAAGGAGGTGAAGAGGAATAGTAGAAAGGAAGGAGAAACGAAAGAGAGAAGAAAGAAAGAACAAAGCTAACTAAGCAAACGATCCTGAAGAAACCAGATCGTTTATTTGGAAGTCACACAGACACCCGAATGAATATAATATCCCCGCCAATAAGAATAACGAAAGAAATCGAGATTGTAACCCACAACACAATCTTAAATTCCCTCAAGAAAATAATAAAGCTATATAAAAAAAAATCCTTGCAGCGGTCAATTAGTCACAGCTCCTGTTTATAAACTTGAAGATATATGAATCAGCATGTTTATGAAAGACGTACCTCAAAGCTTTATATTCACCGTGCTACATCCCGTTACACCAGGGAACATGCAGCGCCCATGCGGTGGTGGCAGGTAGCGGTTGTGGCAATTAAGTAACATTTCCAAAAGCAGGTAGGCGTGCCCGAGGCATGGGATCTTCACAAGAGCACAGTCAGCAAACGCGCCATCTCGATTCTGGGATACCCAAGCCCGATACCCGTAAAACCGGAGGCAAAAAACAAACAAAAACAAACGGCAACATTCTGAGGTTCCATTATAGTTTCGACAGCCACGTCCACCCGCCCGCCTCCTCGTCGCGGTTCCATTACTCATTTGACAGCCAGACCTGACGACGGGAAGATGCACCGAAAATACTCCCTTGGGTTGAACAGCTCGAAACTCTCCTGTTTTTGTTCCTTCCACAAACAGGAAGGTACAAGGTCGCTCGCCACCTCTGTCTCCGTCGCCTTTGTGTCGGGGCTTCACGCGGCGTTGGGCCTTGACGTGTAAAAATCTCCAAGAAATTCACGAAAAAACGCCTTGCTCTTCCCTTGCCCTCCTTCCCCCGATAACCGCCGCCGCCACAGGGAGCTCCACCACATCCTCCTTGGCCTCATCCTCCACCACAGCTGGTTTCGCAGAGTCCTCCACCACAACAGCTAACTTAGCGTTATTTTCCCCCACTGCAGCCAACTTGGTCACAGTTGCCACATCTGCAACCACAGTTAACTTGTGATATAACCATCGCCACCACAGCTAGTTTAGCCATTTCTCCACCGACATCGCTAACTTGGACATATATTCCACCACTTCAACCACTGCTAACTTGGCCACATCCTCCACCATCACAGGTACAATGGCCACGTCGAACACCACAGCTAACCTCGCCTCATCTTCCACCGCCACAGCTAATTGAGCCATAACCACCACAGTTAACTCCGCCACATCTTCTTTCCACCACAGCTAACAGCTAACCACATCATACACAAGCACAGCTAACCCCGCCACCTCTTCTACCACAAACTTGCCACATCCTCCACCACCACAGCTAACTCCGCCACATCCTCCATCACCACAGCTAACTCCGCCACATCCTCCACCACCACAGCTAACCCCGCCACTTCCTCCACCACAAACTCGCTACATCCTCCACCACCACAGCTAACCCGCCACCCTCCACCACCACAGCTAACCCCGCCACCTCCGCCACATCCTCCACCACCACTCTCGCCACATCCTCCACACACAGCTAACCCGCCACCACCTCCACCACAAACTCGCTACATCCTCCACCACCACATCATCCGCCAAAGCACAGATAATACACTCATCTCATAAAAAGCAGTTATAATGCTATATACCATGCCATAAAAGCACATAATGAGCCAATGATTCCATCAGATAATTGCCTTCCAGACATGGCGGGACCATTTTTCTTTTTCGTTTTTTTTTTCTCTCTCTCTCTCTCTCTCTCTCTCTCTCTCTCTCTCTCTCTCTCTCTCTCTCTCTCTCTCTCTCTCTCTCTCTCTCTCTCTCTCTCTCTCTCTCTTCTCTCTCTCTCTCTCTCTCTCTCTCTCTCTCTCTCTCTCTCTCTCTCTCTCTCTGTTTTATCTTTCTGCCTGAAAATAACTCGAGCGAAATATTTCTCTATTTTTTATCGCATTTCTCTCACTTCGGGAGATCTTGAAGGGGATACGGTTAAAGAAGCCATGATGTAATTTTGGTCATTTTAGGAGAAAAAAAACATTGTAATCTATATCGATTTTCGGCGCTTAGAGCTTCTTTATAGAGCTAGAGTCATGTGAAGTATTTAGAGCATTATTCAGCTCTGGTTGTCTAGGTTTAGAGCATACTTTTCAGCTTTCTTTCAGTAATTTTTTTTTAATTCAAAATCTTCCCTCCTTTCTGTTCTTTTTTCGGATTTTTTTATTCAAAATTGTGTCCTCTTCTTTCTTTCTGTTATTTTTTCCTTATTCTTTTTTATCATTATCTACCCCTTCTTTCTTTCTCTTTTCCTTTTATTTTCTTTCTTTATGTATTTTTTCTGTCTCTTATCTTTCCTTTCTTTCTCTTAATTTATATACCAGAAGTAATAAAATTATATACTTCTCAATGCAACATGTGTGTGTGTGTGCGTGTGTGTGTGTGTGCGTGTGTGTGTGTGTGTGTGTGTGTGTGTGTGTGTGTGTGTGAGAGAGAGAGAGAGAGAGAGAGTGCGTGTGTGTGTATTACAGCCTTAGACTGTAAGAGTAAAATCCCCGTAGTCTTATAGTCTTTAACGACCACCTTTTTAGATTTAGAAAGACTATTTGTCAGCATTATTTTACCATTAGGAATGCTTATGGTTTTTATGATTTATTTGTTCGACATTATCAGTATTATTTATGGATTACTTTGAACTAAACCTAACAATTTTGAAGTATGAGAATAAATGATTGTCTGCATGGAATATATGTGTGTATTTGTGTATGTTTGTGTGTGTGTGTGTGCGTGGTTATCGGTGTATCTGTGTATGTGTTAATGTCTGTAGATGTATGGATTATGTAGTTGACTCTGTATCTAGATCGTCTACATGGAATGTATGTACTGTATGTGTGTATTTGTGTATGTTTGTGTGTGTATGGGGTTATCTGTGTATGTGTTTATGTCTGTAGATGTATGGATTATGTAGTTGACTCTGTATCTAGATTATCTACATGGAATGTATGTACTGTATGTGTGTATTTGTGTATGCTTGTGTGTGTGTATGTGGTTATCTGTGTATGTGTTTATGTCTGTATCTGTATGGATTATGTAATTGTGTCTGTATCTGTATCTATGTACTCGTGCATGTGTGTGCGTATAAGTGTATCCTCGCATGTTACGTACATATTTTACATCAAAGCCACAAATCAAATAGGACATACACCCATAAAACTATTTTCTCCCTAAGTAGGGGGAAGAGAGGGAGAGGGAGAGCGAAGAGAGAGGGAGAGAGAGGAAGAGGAGGGAGGGAGGAGAGAGGGGAGAAGGTAGAGGATAGAGGGAGGAGGGATAGGGGAAAGAGAGGGAGAGGGAGTTTACATCAAGCCGCAATCAAACAATACATACACCCATAAAACTAATTTCTCCCTAAGTGGAAAGATATGACAGAATTTCTCTTTGCCGAATCCTTTACAGTCCTCCCAAGCACCATCAGTCACCGGCTCTCTGGATCACTCTAGGACAAGTGCTACTTTTTTTTTTTTTTTTTTTTTTTTTTTTTTTTTTTTTTTTTGTTAAGGACCCGCAGACTGGGTGTCCGTTAGTTACAGGAATGTGGAGTCCTGCTCTCTGCTTTACT
>NW_020868639.1:477355-492355 GCF_003789085.1 Penaeus vannamei | reverse complement strand
GATGGAATCCAGGAGGATTTTTGAAACTGTTTTCTCATTCATTTCAATAAATCTGGTTTGTGGATTGTGGTTTTTTATCTGGAATTGTATCAATAATTGTATCAGTATTTTTCCATTCATCGTAAATTGGTTCAGATTGGAATTATACGGGAGAAAGGACCAGGAGAAATAAAAGTAAAAGAAGAGAGAGAAAAAAGACAGACGAAAAGAGGAACAATAGCAAAAAAAAAAGAAAAAAGAAAAAAAAAGAAAAAAGAAAATAAGAAAAAAGAAAGGCAAACATAAAAAAACTGAGGAAAAAAGAAGAAAGAGAAGAAGAAGGAAGAAGAGATAGGACGATAGGCGAGAAAGGGCGTGGTGACCGCACCTTTAACCCCCCCATTCACCCCCCTCCCCCCTTCTTCCCTCCTTCCCTCCTTACCGTGGCGGTCAAGGTCAGGGGCGGGAGCCTAGGGGGGGAGAGGGGGGGCGTGGTCAGTGAGGTGGGATGATGTAAAAGACGGGCGAGAAACGGGAGGAAAAGGGAGAGGGGAGAGTACGGAGAAGGAGAAGAAGGAGGAGGAGGAGGGAGTTAAAGAAAATGAAAAGAAGGAGGGAGGTAAAGAAAAGGAGGAGGAGGAAAAAAAGAAAGAGCAGGAGAAGGAAGACAACAACGACGACGAGAAGAGGACAAGGAAGACGATAACGAAAAAAAAGAGCAACTTGAGCCGGGAGGGGGGGGGGGGGGAAGAACTACCCCGACCTTGAGAAGAGGGAACTTGAGTACGGTGTAAGGAAGAGGGGGGAGGGAAGAGGAGAGAGAGGGGATAGAGGCAGGGGAGAGGAGAGAGAGGGATAAGGGGAGAGGAGGGGAGGAAAAGAGGAGAAAGAGGGAGAGGAGAGAGGGGGAAGAGGAAAGAGGGGATAGGAGGGGAAGAGGAGTGCGAGAAGGATAAGGAGAGGGGAAGGAGGGAGGGAGGGAGGGGGGGCGAGGGCGTAGACAAAGTAAAATGACGGGCGTGAGAATCTCATCCTATACTGACAAGAAACACACTCCCTCTCGATATATAAGTATACCTCAGTATACTCAGAACCTTACGTTCCTATCCACGCATAAAATTCTTCGTCAATAAGAAACAGCTGATTAGATAATGATTCTTTCTCAATGATAAAAAAAATCCTCATAATATTCACAATCATTTAGGATAATATTAAGCAAAGGGACTTCAGACGACGAAACAATTAAACCATTAAGGAATTCAGTTATTGTTTTTATATTAGGTACTAATATCAAGCAAATATTAAACCCGGGTTACATTATCTGCTTAATAGCGTACATCATATTAATTACATGCTGTTCATAGTTGAGTTAATGAACATCCATTCCTTGCATTATCCCTAAAAGATAATAAAAAATGAATAAAGGAACGAAGGAGATGGTAAGAAAATATACCAATAAAAAGAAAATATTTTAGCAATCACCAAAAAAAATTACTAAATATCGAACATATTTTCTGAGAGTTGAATATTCTACAAATCAATAATTGGTGTAATAAACAGTAATAAAAATCATAATGGTACACTTACTGAGTCCTCCTTTAAATTAGAGGAATGATAAAATCAAACTTTATAATTCAGTCTGGTTGAGTTTCGGGATTTAAAAAAAAAGTTAGAGGTGAACAAAGTAAGCGTATTTCTTTTTCTTTTTTCTTTTTTTTCGTTGACTATATAATGGTCAAATGCGTAAGTATTTAATTTGGCAGATTACTCATTTCTTCTATATTTGGCGAACGCATATTAATGAAGGTTTAAACTTATATTTCAATTTGCTGAAAAGATAATATAAACTTGAATGTTGTTGTTTTTTTTCTAGCCATATAGGGCACAGGTAAATCGTATTATAAGAGGATAGGTTCGTTACCCTTTTAAGAAAGACATATTGAAGCTAATTCATTTCTGCTATTTTTTGTAAATCTGTAAATAGAATTTGATCATTTACTAACATCGAGTAGTAAATAATAATAATAATGATAATAATAATAATAATAATAATAATAATAATAATAATAATAATAATAATAATATAATATAATAATAATAAAATAATATAATAATATAATAATAATATAATAACAAATATTATAAAAATTCATCCTCTCCTTTCGCTCTACCCATTTTTTTTCAATCATCAAACTACATTCATTTCATAGCTTTCATATGAACCATATAAGTATTTCCGTAAAACCAATCATTATTTTTTTTTACTTAACGAAATACAAATATGATCGTGTAGCAATTACCAAGATGCGCGCCCGTCACAAAACCCAGTTTCAATTTACATGAAGACAAGGTAGAAAATTTGCATACATATAAAATTGCCTTTTATTACTTCTTGCTTAGTCTTGTGATCAGCAGTACACGTGCATTAGAGGAGTTTCTAAACATTCATACATTTATTGTGTATATAAACGTAGATAACATCTTAATGTTAGCAACAGCTCTTTAACAGATACTCCACCATGTTCTCAATTCACTCAACTAGTGCACACTGCGCAGTTGTTGCAGAGCTCACTCTAATTCCCTTGCCGTCTCCCTAACCCGCCCTGTCTCCCTCAGGTGTGCGTCCTGATGGCGGGCACGGAGCCCCGAGCGGTGCCGCTCCGGAATCACGGCGGGGTCATCTTCGGCAGCGACTTCCTGCGCATCCTTGACCCCCGACATCAGTCTGGAGACGCGACGGGTGCCGCAGAGGCTGTCGCCGCGGGGGCGACCGATGCGGCGGCGCAGTCAGTCCAGCTGCAGCGGCCGCCTCCCTCGGGCAGACAGCTGCACGACGAGCCAGCGCAACGACGACCGCCGAGCCCGTTTGCCGCGCCAAGCGTGACGGGGTCGTCGCCGCTCACAAATCGGACGCAAAGTCCAGACAAAGACCGCGTTGCCACACGTTTAAGCAACGATAATGACCACGTTTCATCTTCTCCTTCTACTATTTTAGCGTCGTCTACGCCCTCACGGAGAGCCAACGCTCTGCGGAGAAAGCAATCTTCCAGCAGGACGGCGCAGACGCGGCCCTCAACTTCGCACCACAAGTTCGGCAGGAAGTTTGCGTCGGGCGCGTCCCTCAATCACCACAGATCGACCACGACGACGGCGAAGACGTCCTCTATCTCCACGCCCTTGCCCGAAACCAGGAGGGCTGGCGCGTGCGCTACCGTCAGTCCAGCCGCTGGGAAAGTGTTTCTGGATTCTCCCGTGTCTGCCAGTCCCGCTGAATCACAGGCAGGTACTACCGAGGGAAGTTTTAGTATACCGTTTGATGATTACGACTACTACTACTACTATTATGCTGATGACATCGACTCTCTGCTGAGTGGTGACCCAGCCGTCGATGCAGCCACGACTGAGAAGACCAAGAGAACAACGCAGCCAGCAGCCAGGCGATCCACCACAGGGACGTCCACGGCCAGCATATTCTCAAAAATCACCACCGCAGCGCCTGTAACGCCTTCTCCACGTCCTTCGCGCACGACACGGACGACGAAAGCGACAGCTCGAACGCCGTCCACGGTGGACTCCACAACGCCAGCAACAGTCCCAGACTCAGTGACATCAAGGACTCTCAGATATCGCACTACATCAAAGGCGAAAGCCAATGCTACGAGAAACCTGGCTGCAACGACGCCATCTTCAAGGGCGACAGAACCTACAGCAAAATCAACCACAACGACGACATCCACAGTCACAGAACGGAGAACCACAACAATCAAACCTACACCAGAGAGAGACGATTTCAGTGTAACAGAGAGAAGCTTTACAGTATCTTCCGAAAGAGTGACCGCAGGTCGGCGCACTGTGCCTGCGACAACAGAGAAACTCACTTCCACCGTCACTGCTTCCTCGCCGGCCCCTGCTCCCTCGTCCACCACCAGCAAGCCATCTTCGACTACAAAACCAGATTCTGCTGCTGAGACATCCACCAGAAGCGAGTCGTCCTTCAGCAAGGCACCGTCGAGATCTGGGTCACTCTCCAGCAGCAGGTCGTCCTCCAGATCACTATCACAGTCCGTTCTGAAAACGTCGAGAGTTTCGTCGGCTACATCTACAACCACGCAGTCACATCTCGAGAGAAAGAATAAGCTTCCCACATCCAGGACGAGCAACACGTCACAATTCCGGTACACCACCTCAAGGCCTCAAGTTACAGAGAAAGCATTGAGAGTTATTACAGAGAGCTCAGTTACAGAGAGCTCAGTTACAGAGGAAACCCAGAGTGAAAGATCGAAGGTCACTGAAGGACCACAAAGACCACAGAGTTCTCCTCAAGAGGACACCAAACGAACCACCAGGTTGCAGGTACCAGTAATACCAAAAGAAACGACAGAAAGCACCGTTGCAGAGGAAAGCGATAAGGCTGTCATAATCAAGGCATCCGAATCCCCAGAGGAAACTTCAGAGGCTTCATCTCCGAAGAAAACGAGCGAGGCCACGAGAACCCAGCCAACCCAGCCACCAAAGGATGATACAAAAGCCTCGGTCCCGGAAGACGGTGGACAGTCAACCAGGCTCGGGATTGCCTCGTCCTCCTCGGTTGTGGTTGAGGTCCGAGTGGAATCTCCCCCTCGACCTGAACCTCGAAGGATGCCGACGTCTGTCAATCAGTCCTCCATTCAGGCCCTTGATCGCGGCAGAGACAATAAGGATAAAGACCCATCACCGCCCTCCCCACCCCTGGCAGAAGCGGAAGAAAGTCCAGCTACTTCTTCCCCTACGAATTCCACCGCGGAAGAAAATTCCAACGCGTCAGCAGCAACGACCTCTTCTTCACTACGGACAGTTCACACTATCAATCCCGAACGCCACACAACCAGCTTCCTTCTTAGCGAGCCTCTGGTGGTGGACATCGTCACAGAGCCAAAGATGAGCGATCGAAGTCCCAGTGAGAAGTCAGACGCAACGCAAAGCCCTCCTTCAGCGAAATCTACCCAAAATTCCTCTTCCAGTAACACCACTGAAGTTCCTGAGGCCGGTGAAGACCAAGCAAAGCCTCAGGGTAAGACTCCAGCAGAGGAGAATAAGTCGAAAGCAGTAGAAACACAAGAGAATGCAAAGGAGGCGGAGAACCAAACAACAAATGCAGACACGCCTACAGAAGAGCAATCCCTGAATCAAACACAGAGTCAAAGCGTGAGCACCTCGGTCTCCAGGACAGAGTTGAGGACTGCTGAGATCTCTACCAGTGTAGCTGGATCTGGAAGCACGTCCACCGATCCCGTTGAACCAGCAGCAGCAACTTCTAACACAACAGAACCACCTACAGTTTCTACCACGACTCCCTCAGGTGTGAATTCCACCACACTCCCTTCGTCTAAACCCAAGATTGGCGCCCCTTCAGGCAGACTTATAGTTGGTTCCCCTCGCGCCCAGCAAGGACTAGCACCACAAGGTCTCGCACCATTTGGCCAGGCCCCAGGGGGGTTGGCACCATTCGGCAACGCTCCCCATGGCTTGGCCCCAAAGGGACTCATTCCAACTGGGTTGCACCCTCACGGTCTAGCCCCACACGGACTCTCAAAGCTTGGAGACAGTAACAGTACCGGGACTAACAGCACGGGCTTGACATTTGTAGATGCGAATGTGGGAGGTGGAGCAGATGCCAATAACACCGTGGGCTACGTCGTGGAGGAACACAACAGAAGTCGCTTCCGTCTTGAGGAGAAAACGCAAGACGGTTTCATCATCGGCGAATACGGGGTGGTCGACCACGCGACCGGCGACGTCAACGGCGTTCGGTACACTGCCGACAGTAGCGCCGACCCTCACCTAATATACGAAACGCTCATGAAGTTCCTCGAACTGTAGGGAAGCTGGTGCATGGCAGTCAGTAATGCTGCGAAGAGTTTCTGCTGCTGTTGTGATATGTCCTCTTGCTAGACAGTTTTCCAGGATGATGGACAGAGCCATTGAAAATATTTTATTTTATAGTACCGTCTTTCCTTTAGGGTAATTATATTCTCTCTTCATACACGAACATAGTGAATCAACTGTTGAATCTCACACATGAAAGGTATAGCTCAAGTAATTTAACTTTATTCACATGGTCATATAGGGCAAATTTAATTTATTTCTGTAGGAAGCAGAAACGTAAAGATCATTTTGGTATCAAAATTGCATTAAGAAAGTTACTTGTGCTCTACCCTTATAATGGCTCTACCCGTCACCCCTGAAACTACAAAGCATTGCTCGTCTAGCATCGTTCGTCGCTATTTATTTGAAAGGCATATTTATCTGGTGAAAAAAATAACAAAATACTGCATTTGTATATCAAACACAATTCAACTGCATACAACTGTCATTAACATAAAGAGACTAAAAGTGAAATTGAATCTGTGAAGTAAACTTAAGTTAACAGAGGTCTTTTATAGTGTCAGAATGATGCATGGGAGGCAAGCGACCTTCTTATCTGTGATTTATATTTGTGATGCTCAGCCTTACTGTAGAAGACATAGATTTCCGGACTCCACTCGCACCATGACAGGGCATTACCTACCTGAGTGAGATGTGCATGTCTGGAGCACGGGATTATTGCTAAGGAATCCGCCATGGGACATTAAGACATGGAGACTTCTAACACTAAGGAGGATATAAAACTACATGTGCACACACACACACAACACACACACACACACACACACACACACACACACACACACACACACACACACACACACACACACACACACACACACACACACACACACACACACACACACACACACACACACACTGGTATACATTCCTTGGCAATTTTCCTTTCCATTAACATTTTATATTCAGTATTCATATCAAATCCTTCACTGACCCAAATCACGGAGATTTGGGTGACCTTCACACAACACAGAATGAACACCATTAACAAAGCTTCAAAAGGAGGTAGTCACTTATCTAAAGATGAACTAAACTATTATCAAAGTCATTAATTAGGAGCCATCCCCTATGACAAGTAATTAGCTACTATTCCACTCCCCAAATTCCAGTTAGACCTATTGAGCCAAGTTCATTAGTTAAAGGACTGCCTCTAATTACACGAGGGACACTTCACACTTTCCACTACATAAACTTTGCGAAGAAAGCAATCTTCAGGTACACTTCATTTTGTTACCAAGAGTATTTCCCTTTCCTACAATTTTTTCTTAGGCTGGTGAGTTCCACCTCGGCACCAATGGAAGAAGACTGTGAAATGTAAACCACCGTCTCTTTTCTGGACTGTAACCTTGAACTGATGGGTATTATTTTTCTCTTCCAACGAGGCATTTATAAAAACCTAAATCAATAATAATCAAATGTTATTTTAGACTATACCTCTGTTTTGTTCCCTAGGAAAGAATCTCTGTGAACTAGGATCATTTGTTTTTGTGGGCATTTATCACCCTTCCTTCAGATACTTTTGTACATATTAATAGTTTATTTTGTGCCCTTCTGGATGAATCAGGGTCTTTGTGCGATGTGCCAACACTCTCTGTAGAATGGAAAAGGAGTCTGAGATGTTATGTGGTCAAGTATTCTTTTGTTTGTATTTTTTCCATTAGTTGTAGAGATGCATATCATTTGTGTTACAAGTCACTCCTTAAATGATGAAAATAACTGATACTCCTATGTAAAAAATCATAAATAAATACTTTTTCCACACTGTCATGTACTTTTCATTTCTTTTATATGCCAGTGATACACAGTACACACAAAATGTCATAATTCATAAAACTTGAAGAATAAAGAAGCTAAATCAGAATTTCACCAAATTCAGATTGAGACTGAGCATTCTGACTGAACCTTAAAAACCTATCTGTTTTTACTATAACAGTCCCTTCCCAATGAAGAAAATTATTTACAAATTCAAAATGAAAACTAATATAATCATGGGCCAAGACTGTGAGCCAAAAAGTATTAGAAACACAACTCAGAATGCTGTGAGAGTGTTTAAGGACAAATCAAACAATTGGTTAAATTCAGTACCAGACAAATCGCCAACATGTGGCAGTGAAAGAGCAAGGGATGAACCAAATTCTGTCCCTCATCAATTTCAATTCTTAGTATGTAAAAGAAGCTGGCACTGTCCCTTGCAAGAGTCTCTAATAGGGCTCTTGCTTAAACTTACACCAAAAAACTAAGTCATTCCGAGTTTTAGGAGCTTCATCAAGCAGTTGCCTGGAAGTGCCAACTAGTTTCTGCACTTTTTTATTATCTTGTGCATCTATGTAATTATAAATCACAAACAAACTAATTCTTTGTGAGCAGAAATAGAGCCAAGGAGTAACATAAAAAAATATAATCATAAACAATTTTACTAAAAATTATGTACAAACCAAATATTCACATCATGATATACACATACGAGGGAAATTCACACGTTGCTCAATCCACTTCGCAACAGAGAGTAAAGCTGCGTCTTTGTTTGTAGGTGCCATAAGCTGGAGAGAAAGAGGTAGGCCTTCTCCATTCAGTGACACAGGTACAGTCACAGCAGGCACTCCAGCCATATTCGATGCCTGAGTGCAGATGTCTTGTGTGGCAGTCTGGGTGCGGTTGTCAATCTGACAGAATTCGGAATACCTGTTGGTGTATTATCAGGCCAATGAGAAATCCAAATTCATACAAAACTGTTCTTTGACTCTACTAATTTGAGTTCTAAAATCAGTATTCAGATAATATGAAGAAAATAATTACTGTACTATTCAGTTACTATCAAGGACAAGTGATATTTATTATGTTGATTAACCTCATGGCAGCAGACAGTGTTACTGGTGTCAGAAGGAAATCAACTCCAGAGTTCCAAACATTCTCGAAGTCTTGCAATATCAGTCGTCGAACCTGTGAAAAGAAAAGAGTAATTTCTAGTCACTAATATAAAATACTTAGAATGGAAAAGATATACCATTTACACCCATGAATAACAGAATAATGAATCACATATAGACTCAAAAAACAATTTTTAAAAATCAACATATGTAAACTACAAAGAGGATTAACATCATGAAAAATGAAATACTTCTATGGGATATTTAGACAAAAACAAAATTATTACTTTTAGTGCCTGCTTGTAGTATTTTTCTTTATTTTCTCTGAGAAGGAAATAATTCCCTGCCAAGATCCGTCCCCTCACTACATCATTGAGCCCAGCAGACCTTGTGAGCGCATACATCGCTTCCATGGAGTGGGAGGCATCGACGCGGTGTCCATATTCTACCCCAGTGTATCTTGTGAAGTTAGATGCTACTTCACACGGATTCAAGACAGAGTAGCAGAGTATGGAATATTTGGTGTGGGGCATCGATACCTGTCTCAACTGTAGGGGAGCAATTGGAACAAAATCAGATCCTTTAATCAATACAGCACAACCTCATTATATTAATCTATTGCTCCTAGTGAATCACACTGGCTGCTGTAGTCTTCTTCTGTGAGTTTTGTTTGCACATAGATGGCTCCACAAGTACTCTGCCATCAAAGAACCAATTAGTAGGCATACGTGACCTCATGTGATTTCCTCTTTGTGCAAGTTTTCACTACTGGCAATATGGTCATTATAATCATATTGACAATACTAATAGTAAAGATTTTTTTTTTAAAGGATCTTTCCAAAAATCTGGGAAAAGAATAAACAGGTCAGATATGTAAGACTAGTAACTGATTCACTGGTGATTAAGCATTTGCAGAGCCATCTATGGGTAAAGAAAAATGATAAACAAAAACAGACTGTGAGCATAGCATGTATTCTTGGCATCCCAGCATCAGTTGGTACTGTAATGAAATATAATACTTTTTGTTCTACACGCAACATAAAATTGTCAGCTTTGTTCCTGCCAATTTAATAAGATCAGTGAATATTGTGCTCAAGACAAGGCTGGTGTAAAATGCAATTTGACTCAATAGAGAGTATTGTTTTCATTAGCTATTAGATTATGTAACAAGTAATTCATAATAATTTACAGTGACCTCTTCTGTGGTTTATTCGCTTATCCAAAAATCATGAAAGGAAAAAATGACTGATAATTTCTGGAAATTACTGGTTCATATCAGGGAAGGAGGCAAATCTTATCATCATTAAACCGCAATCCTTGAGTGGCTATTATATACTAAACCATTTGTTAACTTGCTGTCAAAAAATGTATTTTAACATGAGTCACAATTTCAAAGTTGTGCTAAGAAGATGTTAATTCTCATTAAAACTGACAACACTATATACATGGTCTTTTCATATATTCATTTGCTCATTTCATCCATCAAATAATGGTTAGGGCAATTTCTCCTCTTCCCTTGAAAAAAAAAAATTCTGTTAGAATAAAAACATAAAATCAAGAAAATTTACAGCAGAACGAGACAGACAATCATTTAAACCTTCACAACATACCTCAGCACCAGAGTCCTCCATGATGTCGGCTACTTTTGTCCACATGTCCACAACCTCAGAGCTAACACCAGGGCAATGGTATTCTCTTGGAATGCCGACGACCAGGCCATCAAGACAAGGCTCCTCAGGCAGTTTTAAGTTCGACAGATCACTGGAGACACTGGTTGAATCCTAGGACATGAAAATTTGCTCTTCAACTAAGAATAACTCTGCACAGTGAATATATTTTCAGAATGTACTCTTAACAATGAATTCATTGATCTATAAATATTTAAGGCTGAACATTCACTCACTGAAACAAAAAATCATAACTATAATTCACGCAAAAGACACAAAATGCCACTGGCCAAATCTATAGTTCATAAACATTATTTCCTCTTCAAATGAGCTACATTTAAAACTGCCATGATCTCCCATTATACCAAACAAATATTTAAAAACTGACAATGAATTCAAAGGGCATGATCCTTCTACTATCACAAATCCACAGCTAAACCACTCCATTCCTTCCTACATTTTTCATGCATCCATACCTGAGAATCCTGGCCTGCTACAACACCCAGCATGGTGGCAACGTCATCAACATAACGACCAAACAAACCAGGCACATCCATGGAATTAACAAGGCTGATGAGGCCCGCACGGGGAACCACTCCATACGAAGGCTTGAAACCAACAACGCCGCAGTAAGAGGCAGGGTTACGAACAGACCCACCTGTGTCTGAACCAAGAGCTCTGTAAAAAAATGATCGTATTTATTCTCTGCATACAGGAAACTCCATTTTAATACAGTCATTAATAGTGTGTCAGTTCATTCTGCATGCATATGTATATGTAAATAAACACACATTTTTGTATATATGCATATATATATAAAAATATATTTGTATGCATATATATGCAAAATGATGTATATATATGTATGTATGTACATATAATATTGTGTATGTATATGCAATATACATATATATGAATGAGTGAGCTACACATATACATATATGCATCATCTGAATGCTACTGCCACAGCACTGCCACCTGAGCTGCCTCCTGCAATGAACCAGTCTCCATCTAGCCCTTCGGTGGGAACATTTGATGCATCTTCCTTCAATCTGTTGAAAAGACCATTACTATTACTGTTAATGTGAAGAAAGGTAAGCCACCTTTATGAGGAAAATAGTTCTTGAAAATAGACACGGAAAACATTTGCATTTTTTTTCTCCTCAATATGATCATATGCCAAAATAACACTTTCTATACATACACATAAAATGTTCTTTTATAAGAATGTTATCATTTTAATTTCCTGTACCACCACAAAGGTTTAAATATCAGGTAACAGCAAAACAGATTACAAATCAACATCCTCACTTACTCTTGCTGATTCTGGAATTGGTATCTGATTCCTGAGCGATAGATATTTCTTGTAGGTCCAAAGGATGAGTCAACAGTGCCAGAGCCCATTGCAAACTCATCCAAATTTGTTTTGCCTATTATGACAGCACCTGCTCTCTCCAGTCTCTTTACCACAGTGGCAGAGTATGGAGGGACATAGTTCTGTAACATCTTTGAGCCGCATGTGGTTGGGATTCCAGCAGTGCAAAAGTTGTCCTTTACAGCCACTGGTAATCCTTCTAAAGGACCAGTATTGTCTTTTTTCTCGTACCTGGAAGTGTAACAATTTTCTATAAACCTTCTGTACTTCTAAAGTAATTGATCAAATTCACCTGTCCACTTCTATATAATGACAAGAAGATCTAGGATATCCGACACAAATCAAACTTAAATGCATAAAATTAAAAGGTTATTTACCTTAATCTCTTGTAATAACACAAAATGTAACTTGGGATTTATTTTTCTTGAGGTTATGAAACTTATTTTTTTGTTCTCTTGTGTATAACCTTGTCCCTAAATGTTACTTAAAGGAATATCCTAAGGGTAAAATATGGAATGGCCTTAGCATTCTTTACAGTTAAATATCTTTTTACAAGAAGATTGAGGTTTAAGAGACAATTATTATTCAATGATACAGTAATTCTTTCATACTCTTATATGTAGGTGAATGCAAATAGATCTATGGGTATATGTGCAAACTCTTAGAACCATACACTTCAACCTATTGAGATTTAGATGGAAGTAATCTTCAAAAGACCATAATCTATTGGAAATATGATTATATTTTAAGAGACAAAAAAGAGAATTGCTTTTGAATATTATGGTTTTTCTTGGCTTCAAAATCTAAATAAAATGAGAAAGCACACTAATAAATCTCTTTGACATCTTCAGATACAGTGCAATAAATCATCAAATTAATTTAACCAAGTTGTTTGAACTGTTCTAATAAATGATGATTCATGCAGTTCATGCCTCTATAGAGCTGGTACTCTTAGAACCATTTACAAAAAGTCAGTCATACCTTTTCTGTGACTCATCTGCTGCTTTCAAGGCTGTCTCTGATGTTCTTGATATAAAAGCATTTAATCTGGCCACGTTTTCTTGCTGTCGTAGAGCTGCCTCCACAAGCTCCACTGCAGAAACAGACCCTTGTCGAAGGCATCCCAAGACATCTTTGGCACTTCCCAGAAGATGATTCATTGGTGACCTAAAATAATCAGTAGAGTGTAGAAGATATAAACACAATCTGCATACACCCTTGTAGTTATTGACTACCATTTCTGGCATGATATGATTGAAATATATATCATCTCCCCTGCAGAAACTGGTTATGGTTACATATAAAACAACAATGGTTTTTTTATTGAAATAATGATAATGACAACAATAATAATAGCAATGAAAACAACAACAACAATCATCATCATCAATCATTATCATCAATCATTATCCTTACCATTATCATTATCATTAATCATTATCATCATCATCATTATAACAATAATAATAACAGTAATAACAACTTACTCCTCTAAATCAACATATTATTCATACATCTCTACCATACTCCCCACCCAGCCACATGGAAAAGCACATTTATTATCATTAAGAATTATAATTTCTATAAGGGCAGTGGTCCTAATATAAGAACTAAGATATAGCAGTACTCAGTCACGCAGTCAGCACAAGACCAGGCACCATAGTGCAAACATAAGCACTTTAGAAAATTTAGGTTGTAGCAAGATGTGTAAATTCTACTCATGAGAACAATTGGTGAACAACACATCACTCAAACACTATATCTGATCACTGCATCATACTGACTAAGAACTTGTAGCAATAAAACATAGTGTGTTGATCTCTGCTGTATTAACCTTCATTTCCTGAGCTAATTCGCAAATCTGTAAAACTGTTACATCAATGAAAACACAGGTGTAAATCGAACAAATTAAAAACGGGGAATACCATAAATATGACACTTTCCACCCACCCCAGTGACATGTCAACTAAAGGCTGCTGTAGTGATAACTCAATAATATAATAATAAGAGCTAATAAATACATAAAAGTTTAGTGAGATAAATAAACCTGTATCAGGAATTAATGAGTGTTCGTGCGTACTAAAACTGTCATAAAAGAAGCCTACATCTGTTTTCATTTTTACAAACATAATCTGACAATAATACTAAGTTTCCAATCAATATAATTTCACAATTCTTAGATTATGTTTTACTTGCTCAGTTCATGTTTTAGTTCAAGGTTCTAGTATTATGCAAACCGTAAACGTGCCCAGAATCAAGTCTTGAGGGTTTTCTTAATATCTGGTCTATTTTTAACAATCATTCAAGTATCTATAAAATAATAAATTATAGCAGAAACTATACTAATTTTCTGAACGACCATACGAGAGCGAAATAATATGTTAACAATCTACAATTACCTGAACACCGGTATATCGCAAATTTTTCTTGCGTTTTGTTGATATTGTGCGGGCACGGGAAGGGAGGTTGCAAGGTACGATAACTAACCTCTCTTCGGAATAAATGCATACATAGTACACACACACACACACACACATATATGTATGTGTGTGTGTGTGTGTGCATGTATAGATATACATATATACACATATACATACCTATATATATACATATATACACATGCATACATATATATACATATATATATATATATATATATAATATATATATTATATATATATATATATGTATGTATGTATGTATGTATGTATGTATGTATGTATACACACACACACACACACACACACACACACACACACACACACACACACACACACACACACACACACACACACACACACACACACACACACACACATATATATATATATATATATATATATATATATATATATATATATATATATATATATGTGTGTGTGTGTGTGTGTGTGTGTGTGTGTGTATATATATATGTATGTATATGTATGTATGTATGTATATATATACATACATATATGTATATATATACATACATATATGTATATATACATACATACATGCACATATATGTGTGTGTGTGTGCGCGCAACAGGAACACCGAAGGGAAGGACAAGAAAACACAAAATATGCCGAAGGCCTTTTCGTTAATGCTTCGTCAGGGTATGCCCTGACGAAGCATTGGCGAAAAGGCCTTCGGCATATTCGTGTGTTTTCTTGTCCTTCCATTCGGTGTTCCTGTTGCAAT
>NW_020868639.1:472355-474855 GCF_003789085.1 Penaeus vannamei | reverse complement strand
TTCGAGGCTATAAGTGGAGAGCTTGGAACAGCCTGGGCAACATGTCGAAGGTGGAAGCTATGTCTACCTATGTGGAGGAACTGAAGAAGGTAAGTGGAATCGTTAAGGGAAGGGCCGTAGCATGTTCAGTAGCTTCTTTTGGAATACGCATAGTTCAGTGGCTTTTATTAATCTTCTGATGATAATGTCACTTATCATCTCATTAAGATTGACTGTGAGATTTAACCGCTTATCTTGTTTTTCTCTTCTCCTCCTCATTTTTCTGTCTTATCTTCTATTTCTTTTACTATATTTTTCTCTTTTTTTTTTTTTTTTTGCTCTTGTATACACACACTATTATATATGCTTACTATTGTGTACATACTGTTGTATATACACACTGTTATAAAAAAAAAAAGTACTTGAGGCTCATGCTTTTCTTTGAGAAACTATTCCTTTATAATCCTTAACCCTTTTTGGAAGGGTATATGTATAATCCATTGTGATTTTTTTCTCTCACAGATGGCTCCACAAGTGCTCAGCCACCACCAAAGTCATTAGTAGGCCTTAGTGACTGCAACTGCATTCCTTGCCTTTTTTTCTATGAAAATCGATACTGTTATCATTATTATTTACATTATATTTATTTAAATGATACGAAGGCACTAATGTTCATAAAAGGTAAAGAATCTTTCCAAAAATCAAGGAAAAGTGTAAATAGGTGAAATAGGTAAGACTAGTAATTCACTTCTTGGTGACTAAGTACTTGTGGAGCCATCTATGTGTAAATACAATCAGTAAACTTGACCCTATTATGACAGGGCCAGCATTTTGTGTGGCACAATTATTACGCAGTAGTTTAGTCTTACTGCGAGGATGTGTAACCTGTAACACAGCTCTTGTAGACCTGAAGTACATTTGAAGATAACATACATTTTGAATGCTTTGGCTTGATATTATTTTTCTTTCATTGTCCCTCATCAAATGTCCTCCCCACCCCCCTCAGGCATACCAATATCCCACTTAGTAGCTGCTGTATAGATATCCATTTTGCATCTAGCTTTATCTGGAAGAATGGGATGACTGTGGTACATTAACTTTGAATCATTATGTCTTGGTCAATTTAGGTCATTTTGATTTAACCCACTAGTGACTGTACATTTAGAAGCCAATAATCACAATCTCTGGGCGGTATCAAAATTGGTGTGCGGGCCAATCCGGGGAAACGGCGGCCTGTGCACTGCCCTGCCATGGGCGACAAAATCAGAGTGCAAGGTCTGATCTTGCGTTGCACTGGTGGGACAGCTGGCAATGTTTATTTTTCTGAGTTTTACACACATGCTGTAAGTGGGTTAATGTTTAATACAAAATATGCAGAAAATTATTCTCTATAGGCTATGAAGAATCTTTTTCAAAAGGAAAGAGAATTTTATTTAGTTATTTTTTTAACTATTTATTTGCAGTTTTAGTGGTATTATCAACTTCATTATTTTGGCAATCTTTGGGATATACAAGAAACAGTAATTTGACATGTTAAAAGATATTACATAAGCTTTGAGTGTTTAAATATCCAACAAAACTGTATCAGCCCAAATATTCTCTTTTCTCTGCTCTCTCTCTCTCTTCTCTCTCTCTCTCTCTCTTTCTGCTCTCTCTGCCTCTCTTCTCTCTCTTGCTCTCTCTCTCTCTCCTCTCTCTCTTCTCCTCATCTCTCTCTCTTCTTCATTCTCTGCTCTCTTTCTCTCTCTCTCTCTCCTCTCTTCTTCTTTTCTCTCTCTCTCGCTCTCTCTTTCTCTTCCTCTCTCTTGGCTCTATCTCTCTTCTCTCGCTCAACTCCTTTCGCTTCCTCTGTCTCTCTCTTCTCTCTTATCTCTTTCTCTCTCCCTCTCTTCCTCTCTCTCTCTCCTTCTTTTTCGTTCTCTCTCCTCGTTCTCTTCTTCCCTCTCTCTCTCTCTGCTCCCTCCTCTCTCTCTCTCCTTTCTCCTCCTCTCTCTCCTTTCCTCTCCTCTCTCTCTTTCTCCTCTCTCTCTCTCCTCTCCCTCTTTCCTCTCTCTCTTTCCTTTCTCCTCTATCTCTTCTCTCTTCTTCTCGCTCTCTCTCTCTCTGCTCTCCTCTCTCCTCTCTTCTCTCGTCTCTCGGCTCTCTCTCTCTCTCTTTTCTCTCTCTCCTCTCTCTCCCTCTCTCTTTCTCCTCTTCTCACTCTTTCTCTTCTCTCTTCTCTCTCTCTCTCTCTCTTCTCTCTCTTTCTCTCTCTTCTCTCTCTCTCTTTCTCTCTCTCTCTTTCTCTCCTCTTTCTCTCTCTCTTCTTCTCTCCTTCTGCTCTCTCTCTCTCTCTCTCTCTCTCTCTCTCTCTCTTCTCTCTCTCTCTCCTCTCCAATCCTCTCTTCCTCTCTCTCTCTCTCTCTCTCTCTCTCTCTCTCTCTCTGTCTCTCTCTCTCTCTATTTTTCCCCTCTCACCTCCCCCTCTCCCCTTCCCTCTCTCTCCCTCTCTCTCTGCCTGCCCATCTCCCTTTCTCTCTCC
>NW_020868639.1:449855-452355 GCF_003789085.1 Penaeus vannamei | reverse complement strand
GAAAGTTATATTGACGATGTGCAATTTTTCCCACATAGCACTTTAACATTTGAGAAAAAGAAGAAAAAAAAAGTAGCACAATAGACAAAATCTCTTTGATATTTTTCAATATTATTGTACATTCCCTTCTTTTTAAGATATGCTTTTCACAAACTGAATATTCATAACAGCATCTAGTAAAAGTTGCTTCTTTGAAATGTTTGATATTTATTAATTTTTATTATTTGATTATTGTTATTAGTGTTTTTTCTGTGTATAATAAGATTAACTTAAAAGCTGGGATTTTTTTTTCTTTTTTCAGAATATTAAAGAAACTATGCTTCATTAGAAAGTAGTATTATCTTGTTAAATCTTATAATGACGTAAAGTTATGTATTTTCAGGGTATCAAGAAATTCATATTTCTGTAAGCAAGTGGATAGAATTTATTTTGCGTGCACATCACATCATTATCAAATATAGCATTTTTACGCCTTAGGAATATCAAAACTGTTGTATGTAATATTTTAAAGGATCAGCTCTCTTTTTCTTCGTATCATATAAACTTGGATTCAAGTTTTGGGAACATAAGTTACCATTAATTATAGATATATGTAAGCTATATATGTATACCTCATGCAGTAATTTTTTTTCCCTTTCCTTTATATTTGTACATTTTTATTTTGTTGACTATTTTTTGCAGTGAGTATTTTTTGTGTTGTAGATCTTGCAAACAATACATCTTCATAGTTAAATCATATTCATTTTGTACTGATGTATTGGTTTTGTGAGTAGTAGTGTGTGTCGCACCATTTTTTAACCAGAATTATTAGTTTTGCAAATGTTGATTTGCTGATTTTTTTTTTAAGAATTTGGTGCTTTACTGTATCCTCTTCCTCATCCCTCTCCTGCTGCTGCTCCTCCTTCTCTTCTTCTTCGTCTTCTACTTTTTCTTCTTCCTCCTCCCTCCTCCTCCTCCTCCTCCTCCTCCTCCTCCTTTTTTCTCCTCTCCTCCTCTTCTTCCCCCTCCTCTCCTTCCTCCTCTCTTTTTTCTCCTTCTCTTTCCTCCTTTCTCCTCCCTCCTCCTTTCTCCTCCCTCCCCCTCCCCCTCCTTTCCTCCTCTTTCCCTTTTCCCCTCTTCTCCTTCTTTTACTCCACATTGTCATCATCATCATCACATCATCAATGTCATTGTCATTGTCATCATTTCCTGAGCCTCATTTTTGTGTTTTTTGTTTGTATTGTTGTTACATTATTTTTTTATGTGGACATATCTTTATTTTTATGTGTATAATATATAAATAAACAAGATATTTAGTTGTGAAATTTTATTCCTGTGGATTGATAAATTGGTTATTCTAGTCTTAAAATACCCAGGGATTGACGTTGTTGAAGAACATTTCAATTTGCAAGATAAACTGGGATTAGGAAGATTAAAAGGCCAAATCTAGGGTAAGATGTGGACGAAGTTTGTCTGGCTCCTGAGGACCACCTGTGAAATGTATTTGAGTTGATGGACTAAATCTGCTGGTTGTTTCAGGAGGGACAAAATGTGGTATGAATAATGCTCATGGTTTCATTATGTTAGCATAATTGTAATACCAATTTGATTCTAGGTAGTGTAGTTTGTAAGCAGTAAAGGGAGATCCTTTCTTAAAAATATTGTTGGCAATATCATGAAATAGAAAGAATAACTATTGATGCTGTTCTTAATGTGTGTGTTTTAGCAGAAATCGCTAATTACGCACACAATGCGATTAGGTCAGTTGTTTGTAGCGTGTCCAGAGATTAATGCTGAGTTGTGGATAGCCTATAATCTAGGATGATATACTGATATATGAAAATGTAAATGTAAGAAGATGGTGTAAATATTACATCTCATATGGAAGTGCACAATTTTAGAACACAAGTACATTTTGGATGGTATACATTGTCCATGCTTATACTGTGCATGCGCAGTGTTTTTACTTTTGTAGAACATATTTTGAACTGTTACTGTGTAAAAGTTGAGTGTCTGGTTATGTAGGTACCTCATATAAGGATTTGTCATATATTGGTATGTGGCATGAAGGAATAACACATTTGAGTGAAAATAAGTACTGTTGTTTAGAACATTTCACTGACTATAATTGTATACCCTCGTTGAGTTACAAGTTATCATGTGAATAGAAAGAATCCAAGAATATAAGACTTTTATATTTTGCTAGTAAAAAAAAAAGGACACACATGTGAAGCAGTTGTAATGGAGCTTCTGTGAGATTTTATATCCAGGTCTTACTGTTAGATTTTGTTAAGTGGACTGGAAGGGAATAAAAAAAGGAAAAAGTAAAAGAAAAAAATAAACATATATTCAGCCCATCACATTATGATAAAAATGCAGCTAAGTGTTTGTGGGATGAAACAAAAGTAAGAAAAATATAGGAATTTCCCCCCACCCCCACCCCACTCATTTCCTTTTATCAAGGTTATAACGACCTTCAGGATCCCGTATTATTATGATCAAGTCATTTTATTGTAACACA
>NW_020868639.1:427355-434855 GCF_003789085.1 Penaeus vannamei | reverse complement strand
GGGCACCCCCCTTCCCCTCCCTCCTGATCCCGGGTCTCCCGTGTGGCACCCCATCCCCCCTCACCCACTCGATCCCGGGGTCTCCGGTGGCACCCCACCCCCTCACACCCTCCTGACCCCGGGGTCACCATGTGGACCCATCCCTCACTGCCCTCTCTGATCCCGGGGTCTCCCGGTGTGGGTACCTCCACCCCGCCTCACCCCTCCTGATCCGCGGGGTCTACGTGTTGCACCCCACCCCCTCACCGACCCCTCCTGATTTCTCGGGTTTACCGTGTGGCAACCCTCATCCCTCCTGACCGTGGGTCTCCGTGTGGGCACCCCTCCCCGGTCTGGCACGCCGCCTCAACTGATCCCGGGGTCTCAGTGTGAGGCACTGCCCACCCCCTCGGCGGGATTCCGCGGGGTTACCCGTGTGGCACGCCCCCCTCAATCCGGGCCTCGTGATCCCTGGGTCTCAAGGGTGTGGCACCGGCCCACCGAGCCCCTCCAGAATCCCGGGGTCTCCGTGTGGCACCCCCTCACCCCTTTCTGATCCTGGGTCACCGTGCTGGCACCCCTGCCTGACCGGGGTTGCCGTGTGGCACCCCTCACCCCCTTCTGATCCTGGGGTCACCCGTGTGGCACCCCCTCCTGATGCCCGGGGGTTTACCGTGTGGCAACCGCCTCACTCCGCTTGCTGATGGCCTGGGGTCACCTGGTGTGTGGTTAACCTGGCCGCTCCCTGATCCGGGTTAGCCAGTGTGGCATCGCGCCAGGTCACGCCCCTCCTGATCCTTGGTCTCCGTGTGGCACCGGCCATGGCCGCCGCCTCCTGACCCCGGGTCACCGGATGGATGGCATGGAGCCTGTTCCCTCACCCCCTCCTGGCCCCGGGTTCAGCCGTTGTGGCACCTCCTCACCCCCTCGCTGATCCCGGGTGTCGTCCGTGTGGCACACTTGGCATCACCCCACTTCTGATCCCGGGGTCACCGGTGGGCACCCCTCCTGAGGTTCCCGGGTTACCCGTGTGGCACCCCTCGAACCCTTCTGATTCGGCCGGGGTCACGTGTGGCCACGGGCGGGTCGCCTCACTGAATCCCGGGGTTTGCCGTGTGGGCACCCCTCACCCGGGCCCTTCTGATCCTGGGGCCGCCGTGTGGCACCACCCTCCTGATCCCGGGGTTACCATGTGTGGCACCCACTCATCCCCCCTTCTGATCCCTGGGGTCACCGTGGTGGCACCCCCTCCTGATCCGGGGTTTACCGTGTGGCACCCCTCACCCTTCTGATCCCTTCTGAATCGTGTGGCACCCCCTCCTGATCCCGGGTTACCGGGGTGTGGCACTTTCTTCGTTACCCCTCCTGATCCCGGGGTTACCGTGTGGCATCCCCTCACCCCCTCCTGATCCCTGGGTCTCAGTGTGGCACCCCCACCCCTCCAGATCCGGGTCTCCGTGTGGCACCCCCTCATCCCCTGTCTGATCCGGGGTTACCGTGTTGGCACCCCCCCTCACCCCTCTGATCCGGGGTCCACTGTCACCCCCTCCTGATCCCGGGGTTACCGTGTGGCACCCCTCACCCCCTTCTGATCCTGGGGTCCCGTGTGGCACCTCCCTCTTTCCCCCCTCCGATCCCCCGGGGGCACCGTGTGGCAACCCCACCACCCCCTCCTGATCCCGGGGTTCCGTGTGGCACCGCCACCCCCCTTCACCCCCTCCTGATCCTGGGTCTCAGTGTGGCACCCCCACCCCCCTCCCAGATCCCCGGGGTCTCCGTGTGGCACCCCTCACCCCCTTCTGATCCCGGGGTTCACCCGTGTGGCACCCCCTCACTGATCCCCGGGGTGCCCGTGTGGCACCCCTCGATCCCGGGTGATCCCGGGGTCACCGTGTGGGCACCACCCTCCTGATTCCCGGGGTTACCGTGTGGCACCCCTCACCCCCTCTGATCCGGGGTCACCGTGTGGCACCCTCACCCTCCTCTGATCCCGGGGTCTCCGTGTGGTAACCCCACCCCCTCAGACCCCTCCTGATCCTGGGTCTCAGTGTGGCACCCACCCCCTCCAGATCCCGGGGTCTCCGTGTGGCACCCTCACCCCCTTCTGATCTGGGGTCATGTGGTACCCCTCCTGATCCCGTGTGTGGCACCCCTCCTTTGCCCGGGGTCACCGTGTGGCATCCCTCCTGATCCCGGGTTACCGTGTGGCACCCCTCACCCCCTTCTGGATCCCGGGTCACCGTGTGGCACCCCTCCTGATCCGCCTCCGTGTGGCACCCCCTCCTGCAATCCCGGGGTCTGCCGTGTGGCACCTCCCACCCCCTCCTGATCCGGGTCTACGTGTGGCACACCCCCTCCTGATCCGGGGTGTGTGGCACCCCTACACCCCTTCTTGATCCCGGGGTCACCGTGTGCACCCCCTCCTGATCCCGGGGCACCGTGTGGCACCCCTCACCCCCTTCTGATCCCGGGTTCACCGTGTGGCACCCCTCCTATCCTGGGTTACCGTTGGTCACCCCCTCTGATCCGGGGTCACCGGTGGCCACCCCTCCTGATCCCGGGTTACCGTGTGGCACCCCCTCACCCCTTCTGATCCGGGGTCACGTGTCACCCCTATTGATCCCGGGTTACCGTGTGGCACCCCTCACCCCCTTCTGATCCTTTGGTCACCGTGTGGTACCCCTCAACCCTCTGATCCGAAGTACCGGGTCACGTCACCCACTCTGATCCCGGGTCACCGTTGCCCCTACCCCCCTCCTGATCCCGGGGTCACCACGATGTGCACCCCCTCCTGATCCGGCGTACCGTGTGCACCCCTCACCCCCTTCTGATCCCGGGGTCAGCCGTGTGTGGCACCCCCCCTCTGATCCCGGGTCTCCGTGTGGCACCCCCAACCCCTACCCCATCCTAATCGGGTCACCGTGTGGCACCCCACCTCCTGATCCCGGGTACCCGTGTGGCACCCCCTCACCCATCCTATCCCCGTGTGGCACCACTCATCCCGGGTGTTCCCGTAAAACGATGGCACCCCCCATCTCATTCACCCTCCTGATCCCGGGGTCACTGTACACCCCACCCTCAAATCCCGGGTCACCGTGTGCAAACCCCCTCAATCCTCCTCATCCGGGGTTCACCCCCCTCATCCCGGGTGTGGCACCCCCCCCCTCATCCCGGGTCACCGTGTGCACCCCCCCTCAATCCCGGGGTCACCGTGTGGCACCCCCCCCTCATCCCGGGATCGCCGTGTGCACCCCCCCCCTTATCCCCTCCTGATCCGGGACGCCGTGTGGCACCCCCCTCACCCCCTGACCCCGGGTGTGGCACCCCCTCACCCCTCCTGATCCCGGGTCTCCGTGTGGCACCCCTCCCCCCCTCCTGACCCCGGGTCACCATGTGGCACCCCCCTCACCCCCTCCTGATCCCGGGTCTCCGTGTGGCACCCCACCCCCCCACCCCTCCTGATCCAGTTACCGTGTGCACCCCTCCCCCTCCACCCCTCCTGATCCCGGGCGCCGTGTGGGCACCCCCCTCACCCCTCCTGATCCGGGGTCACCGTGTGGCACCCCCCCCTCACCCCCTCCTGATCCCGGGTGCACCCCCTCCTGATCCGGGGTCACCGTGTGCACCCCCCCTCACCCCCTCCTGATCCCGGGGTCTCCCGTGTGGCACCCCCCCTGATCCGTCACCGTGTGGCACCCCCTCCTATCCCGGGTCACCGTGTGGCACCCCTCCTGATCCGGCCACCGTGTGCACCCCCCCTCACCCCCTCCTGATCCCGGTCACCGTGTGGCACCCCCCTCCTGATCCCTGGGTCACCGTGGCACCCCCTCCCTGATCCGGTCACCGCGTGCACCCCCCACTCTCACCCCCTCCTGATTCCGGGGTCGCCGTATGGCACCCCCCCCTTATAATCCCGGGGTCGCCGTGTGGCACCCCCCCCCCCTCATCCCGGGTCGCCGTGTGGCACCCCCCCCCCTCATCCTCCGCATCCCGGGTCGCCGTGTGGCACACCTTGCAGGCCGCCTTCCTCCTCCGTCTCCGCTTGACAAATCGCTCCTTGTAACACAAGCCCGGCGGTCGGGAGGGACGCCATCCATCACCGGCGCCCGCGAGGATCCCCCGGTGCACGATCCGTCTCGCGCGCCCGCCCACGAAAGCAGGAAGCCGCCTCTCGCAATTTCCAAAAGACCTGCTAATAATTCACACCGTGACGCCAGCCACACAATTAAATCCCGGGCCAGGCGGAATCCCGAAGCGACGGGATTTCGAGGCCCGGCCGCGCCAGATCATCTGACGGCCATAAAGCGGCCCGAAAGAAAGCTCCTCGTGGCCTCGATCGCGCCCCAGCGGCTCCAGCGCAGCGTGGCGTCGCCCAAGCAGGGACCGCACACGCTGCGTGATCTGGGACGATGCATCAAAAAATACTTTTAAACACTTTGTTTACACATAGCGTAAATGCCACCCTAAGCTGCGGGATTAGGCTGTCAGTAATTTTCTTCTCGATTCCTTTTGTCCAAAGCTCTGACAAGGACACGCAAGGACGTCGTCATAGAGGAACAGTTTATAAATAAAACGACGACCGCTTTTTCAACCAGGGCGACCACTCCCGCACGTTTTCTGAAGGACAGCTCAGAATAGCCAGGCCACCATTGGGAACTTTGAAATGTATTGATCTGCTCGTCTGTTTGGTCCCCGAGAGAATTATGGGAAATCGGCCCAAACAAATGTGATTGATGAGTCCTCAGGTTAGAGCATGGGAAAATAGGCCTACTTATTCATTTGTCTTTAATACACTGCAGGAACTTGTATTGTCACGATGTAGCTGAATACTGCAAGGTGATAAAAGTAATCTTAAAATCCTGAGAATGACACCAAAAACATATTCTTCAAATCGTTGTGAATATCAGCTAATTAGGGGATTCAATGTTCTAAAAGCTACATAACTCAGAGACTGAATTACGCCAGCCATTGGTAACACGTATTCATATGACTCACTTTATCAAGATTTGAAATAACACTCGAAGCATCAAACCCCAAATACCCTATACAAAGTGAACTATTGTTAATTTTCATTCATTTAAAAGCTTAGAGATAATACTATATTCTAGCAACTTACACAAGGGAAGAATAAATAAATACGTAAGTACCCAGTAAGTCGAGAGACTCGGAAAACGCGAAATCCAAAAGAAATGTATTTGTAGATAGGTATGAATGAGAATGAATATCTTCACAATACAGGAGATGAATTTGACCGGTTTCGAATATATCGTGTATTTCTGACGGAGATATATTCGAAACCGGTCAAATAAATCTCTTGTATTGTAAAGGTATTCATTCTCATTCATACTTTTCTATTTTTGTCAACATGAATACGGTTCATAAATGTATTTATTTTTCTTTTTTTATAAATAAGCGGATATAAAAGAACCATATATTTTCCCAAATCATATCCATCCATTCCATATTTATATTCATATCAAGGCGCTTTTAAAAAAATGCCTCCCTCGTTTGAAATGGAGTTCGAAGCAGTTTCGAATAAAGTAAGCAATGGGTTACCATCTTGCGTTTTCAAGGTTTATTTATCTATTCATTTCTTCATTCATTTTTATTCTAAGGCTTTATCCATCTCTAAACTGGTCGAAAAAAAAACTTTATATTGGCTTGAATATTTAACTGAAACAAGTTATCTGTTGATATATTTTGTCAATAGATTAGATTAAAAAATATTCTAAAGCCTTCTGAGCGAAACCGAATTCGAAACGGACTCGGACGCAGTTAAGCAAACACTGTCATTATCCTGGTTTTCTTATACTTCCTCTTTCTCAAAAATGGTAAAACATCATTTTAATTTTGGTTTAAAGTGTTGATGTATAGAAAGTTACTGTGGGAAGAAGAATGAAAGAATGAAAGAAAAATGAAAAACTTCACCATTATTGATTCTAAGACAGAAAAAAACAAGGATGAGTAAACGCTGAAAGAATAAGTATATTTTTCGGTCAACATAGATTATATGGAAAAATTGATAAAAAAATCGAAATTGATAAATAATTCATATTTCCAGTGTGAAGGGTGCCAACGCGTCTTTTGCGGCCATTTTATCTTGAGAATCATTCATTCATATCTCTCGTTTTCATGAAACTTTTTTTTTCAAATTGTATTATTTTTAATGTGTTGTTAATTTTGGGGGGACACTATTCGCCATTTTCCTGATTCATTTCTTCTTATTTTATTTACTAATTAAAATTATTTACTATGTATTTCAGTCTGTATCTTATTCGTTAATCAGTATGTTCATTCTTTGTGTCACTATTAACTAGTCACTATATATCATATCTCAGTCGGTATCTTATTTATTACTACAGTCACTATTCAATGTTTATTTGTCACTATTTACTATATTCACTTTTTACTTAAGTTACTCTTCACTATATTTATCAACCTCTCACGTTATTCACTTTTCACTTCAATCGCTTTTGGCTCAATGCACTATTTATTTCAGTCAGTATTTACAATATTTAACATTCATTTCACTCAATATTTTATTCACTATCCGCTTTTAAGTCAATATCCACTTCATTCCGTATTGATTTCATAATCCGTATCATCAATATTTATGCAGTTTCTATCATATTAGTATGATTTATAGACACTAAAACACTGGATTTTTAGTTTGGAAAATTAAGTGTTTTCCCTTAGATTCCTCATTGCAATTATAATTATATTTGCATAACTATATTTTGCCAATAGACGCATTCAGTTTCTTTCACCAACCGGTCAATTTTCGAATGTTTATTATCATCAACCTATCAGATTATCTAATATTTATCATAATGAACATGTCAGACTAGATTTTTTTCATATAATTATTTTATCCCCCATTATCAACCTGTCAACCTATTATCAATTATCACCGACCTGTCTTGTGATCAGTCACTAGCCAGTCGTCAGTCATCAAATACTTGTCAGTAAGTCATACGTCATCACCAATTTGCCATCCTATCATCTAACATCAACTACCTGTCAACTGGTCATCTGTCAGTACCAACTTGTCACATTGTCAAATAATTATTAGCACCTGCCTATCAGTCTGACATCAGTGATTACCCAACTGCCAGCAACTATTGTCAACCTGTCAAACAATTATTGGTCATCACCAGTTTGTCAACCTGTCATCAATTATCACCCTTGGTCATCGCCGTTTGTCAACCAGTCATCACCAACCTGTAATCAGTAATCACGAACCTGTAATAAGTCATCAATCATAACCAACCTGTCAACCTGTAATCAGTCATCACCAACCTGTAATAAGTCATCAATCATAACCAACCTGTCAACCTGTAATCAGTCATCACCAGCCCCTCAACCTACTATCAATCAATACTAACCAATCACCAGTTATAATCAACCTGTCAACCTGTCAACAACCTGTCAAGTACCCCCATCCTACACATCGATTCGCCGCCTTGTTACTGTGACCTGTATTTAAGCCGAATCCTTTCAGGTTATTAAGGTGTCAAGCGA
>NW_020868639.1:419855-422355 GCF_003789085.1 Penaeus vannamei | reverse complement strand
AATGACTGTACTCTTTTTTATTTTATTTATTTATTTTATTTTCCATTTTTTCATATTTTTATTTATTCATTTATTTTCTTTTACTGTGGGTAGTCTTTCATCCATTCAAGGATTTTGACTTTCACTCCACCTGGGTGTTATAGTTTCCATAATAGTCTTCTATGAAACGCCCCATCAAATACCTTTTTAAAGTCTAAGTGAACGCAATCCACCCAACCGCCTCTTTCTTGAAATATTTCAGGAACTCATAAAGCAAAGGAGATATGTGAGTGCGTACATTTATATGTGTGTGTGTGTGAGTTTGTGTGTATGTATACACACATACATACGTATATATATATAATATATATATATATATATATATATATATATATATATATATATATATATATATATATATGTATGTATATACGAGTATATATATATATATATATATATATATATATATATATATATATATATATATATATGTATATATATATGTATACATGTACATATCTGCACACACACACACACACACACACACACACACACACACACACACACACACACAGCACACACACACATATATATATATATATATATATATATATATATATATATATATATATATGCACATATTCATAAATATGTATAAATACATACGCACCAACATAAATGTGGGTATGTGTATGTGTGTGTGTGCCACGGAAAGTGAAAGAAAAGACAGAGAAACAGAAAAAGAAGAGAGAGAGAGAGAGAGAGAGAGAAGAGAGAGAGAGAAGATGAAGGGCAAATATTTCTTTCTACTGATTCCTAAAGTTTCATATAATTTTACATGCAATTCACTTTACTAAACTGATTTAACCTAAATCTGCAACAGTAAGAATATCACTAATTTACACTGTAATTACTGTTTGAAATTATTTTATAAATTTAAGCTATACAAACACACAAGACTTATTTAAGCAATCACGTCGCTGCCTAGAGAAGAGAGAGAGAGAGGAGAGAGAGAGAGAGAGAGAGAGAGAGAGAGAGAGAGAGAGAGAGAGAGAGAGAGAGAGAGAGAGAGAGAAGAGAGAGAGAGAGAGAGAGAGAGAGAGAGAGACAGACAGACAGATAGCGTATGTGTGTATGAAAGAGAGAGCGGAGGTAGAGAGAGAGAGAGAGAGAGGACAGACAGACAGACAGACAGACAACAGATAGTGTATGTTGTGTATGAAAGAGAGAGGGAGGGAGAGAGACAGACAGACAGACAGACAGACAGATAGCGTATGTGTGTATGAAAGAGAGAGAGGGCGGGAGAGAAAGAGAGAGAGAGAGAGAGAAATAAAAACAGGAGAGAGAGAGAGACAGAGAGGGGGATGGAGGGAGAAGGAGATAGATGGATAGATAGAGAAGAGAGAGAGATAAATATACAGATAGAGAGATCGATAGATAGAGAGAGAAATAAATATACAGATAGAGAGATCGATAGATAGATAAAGAGAGAGAGAGAGAGACAGACAGACAGAAAGACAGCCAGGCAGAGACAGAGACAGGCAGAAAGGCAGACAGACCGAGAAAGAGAAAGAGTCCTACTAAAGAAATACGAAAGGAAAAAAGGAAGAATTAAAAAAAAATACAAAGACAAATAGACAGAAAGACACAAAAAGACACAAAAAGACACATAAAAAATAATAACCCTCACCTCACCTCCACCTGTACAAAAAAATCGCCTTAAACCCACCGTTCGCCTCCCAAGGACTCTAATCTCCCCATCCCAAATCTCCTTTCCTTCTCCTTCTCTTCTCTCTCACTCCGTCGACCGAAGCGACAAGTAATCAGGAAATAATCGTCTGAGAGGAGAGAGAGAGAGACTCGACGAGAGAGAGAAAAATTAAGTAGAGTCGCCAATAAGTGGAATTAGAAAGGGGGGGGGAAAAGTCGGACTTGTTGTCTAGACATCACCGATCCGTGACACTTGACACTCTGGTCGGCACCGCAGCCTTGTTAGTCCCTCCCGGCCCCCTCCTCCCCCTTCCTTCATCTCCTCCCTTCCTCCCTCCTTCCCTCCTCCCTCCGTCCCCTCTTTCTCCCTCCTCTCTCCCTTCCTTCGTCTTCTCCCTTCCTCTCTCCTTTTTCTCCCTCCCTCCTCCCTCCGTCCCCTCTTTCCTCCCTCCTCTCTCCCTTCCTTCATCTCCTCCCTTCCTCTCTCCTTCCCTCCCTCTTGTCCTCTCTCTTTCTCCTTTCCCTCTCCCTTCCTTCCTTCCTTCATCTCCTCCCTCCCTCCTTCCCTCCCTCCGTCCCCTCTTTCTCCCTCCTCCCTCCCCTCCTTCATTCTCCTCCCCCCTCCCTCCGTCCTCTATCTTTCCCGTTCCCTCCTTCCCCTCTCCCTCCCTCTTTCTCCTCTCTCTCCCTCCTCTTCTTCCATTTGCTTCCCTTCACCCTCCCTTCCCTCCATTGCTTTTCTCCCTCCTCCTTCCCCTCTCCATCCCCCCTCCCTCTCTCCCTTCCATCACTTCTTCCCTACCTCCCATCA
>NW_020868639.1:394872-419755 GCF_003789085.1 Penaeus vannamei | reverse complement strand
TTAAGTGTCACAAAATCTACATTCACTAAATATCACATCCCTGCTGGCTACCAAATAATCAATACCAAGGAATATATCAAACATACTCCCCAATTAACAAGAGATCAAGTTTAAACGCACCTTGCAAACCAACTCAAGAATATCCTTCTTGCTCAATCTTTGTGTGCTCGTTCCCCCAGCGGTATTCATTGGAGGGAGGTTCCACATCTTTGTTCAGGGTGATCTGGAGGTACTGCTGTCTTACAAGGTCCTGAGGAGATCATTCTTGTTATTAACCCATTGGCGCCAGGTGTCACGTATGTACATGCCATGGCTGTTGTGGACCAAACGGGGGCATTCATGCCATGCCCATTCCCGCGCTATTGGCTCGTCGGACGGAGGTTGTTTTTCTCCAACTAGTAGCGGCTTCATTTATATGGTGTAACCGTAAACCTTCAAAATTTTAATATTTTTATAAATTTTAGCAAAATAAAAGCTTTTAGGTGCTATATGTCCCTCGCAAACTACCGATCGAGCCGCGCGCAAACAGGGGAAACTGCCAGTGCGCGCCAACAAGCCGGTGCATGCGTAAACTTGACAAATTTTACCCATCGCTGATGGGTTTAATAATATATTTTCTAATTGGAAATAAAAGGCTGAGAGTTAGGAAAATCCAGCTGATACCTAAATAACTCTTACACACAGCATTTACTCTTGGCTTCAGTGACAGATGCATACAGAATTTAATGTTAGGAGTTCAGTCACGTACCAAATTCCCATGCATGAATGGGTTTGAAACTGCTTTTTTCTTTTTAATTTGAGTACCATAAAGATGGGCAGATTTCATAACTTAAAGTTCTCAGGTTAAATGAGAAAAAGGTTATTAACCCACTACTGATAGGAATAAATAATGTAGATTTGTTTCATAAAATGCCTTCATAAGAACTTAATTACCAAGGAGTCAATTAGTGGGTTAAGTGAGAGGGAGATGAGAGGGGAGGGAGGAGGAGAGGAGAGGAGAGGAGAGGAGAGGAGAGGAGAGGAGAGGAGAGGAAGAGAAAGGAAGGAAAAGATGATGATGATGATGAAGTAGATGAAGAAGAAGGTGAAGATAAAGAAGATAATGCAGAAGATGCAAATGAAGAGGAAGAGGATGATGATGATGATGATGATGATGATGATGATGATGATGATGATGATGATGATGATCAAGATAAAGACTGTTAATGTGGTGATGATAAGAAAAAGAAAAGAAAAACAAAAAGATTAAAATAGAAGGCAAAAAACAAGACAAGAGGAGAAAAGAAATAAAGACAAGAACAAAAATAAAAGAAAATAATCATGGGGAAACAAAGTGATGCTAAATTTTGCCACATACTTGATGAATATATCTTGTGACGTTGCCAAAGGTAGGGTGCTCTTCTCGGGAGTTCAATATCAATGCCGAGTTTTTTCAAATACTCCCGCATTGGCCCTGGAATGAAAGGGCACTGTAGTCCTCACAGTTACAATAACTACAAAATATCTTATGAAAGAAAAAATCTTACCACTACTGTTGATTCTGTTGAAAAAGGAGGTACAAATAACTACAATAATATTAACAATGATGATGATAACAATAAAAATAATAATTATAATAATAACAATAATAATAATAATAATAATAATAATAATAACAATAATAACAATGGTGGTGGTGGTGGTGATAAAGGTTTATGATAATAGTGTTAACACCACCATCACCAAAAACAATGACAATGATAATACATACGACAATATTAACAACAATAATATCAACAGTAACGATAGAAATAAACAATCAATTAAAAAAGGATAACTTCTTATATATGCACAGCACATCAGACTTAAACTAATGAGTAGGAATTATGCACAGGGTAACCACGTGATCTCAACCTCACTCTATGAGGGAGATCAGTCTCAGTCTGTTTAGTTGCATCATCTGAGCTGCACATATTTCTGAAAGGTAGACAGATGGGCAGAAGCAAAAGAAGGAGAAGAAGAAGAAGAAGAAGAGAAACAGAGTGTGTGGAAAAGGAGAAGGAATTAGAGGAGGGGGTGGAGGAGGAGGAGGAGGAGGAGGAGGAGGAGGAGGAGGAGGGGGTGGAGGAGGAGGAGGAGGAGGAGGAGGGGTGGGAGGAGGAGGAGGAGGAAGAGGAGGAGGAAAAGAAGAAGAAAAAGGAGGAGGAGGAGGAGAAGGAGAAGAAAAGGAGGAGGAGAAGAAGAAGGAGAAAAAGAAGGAGAAGGAGAAGGAGAAGAAGGAGGGGGGGAGGAGGGGAGGAGGAGAATCAATGAAAATGAACAGAGGAAAAGGAGGAAGAGGAGGAGAAAAGGGAGAAGAGAAGGAGTAAAAGACCAAGGAACAGCCTCAGCTTTAGGAGAGGCCATGAAAAGAGAAGCGCATTACCTTCCTGCATCACTTGGCCCGACATGAAAATTCCAGCAAGAATGGCTGTTACGAGTCCGATGTTGGCCACTTCACTATTGCTTGTGGGAGCCAACAGCAAGTCGTCATCATCTTGATTGTTCATCATCAGGGTGTTAATCATGATGAACTGATTCTTCTTCTCCAGCTCCACTACTTTGTACCCATAGACCTGATCATTTACAAGGGAGAGTGAGGAAGTGGGATAAAAATTACGTCTTTGGTAAATAAACAATAAAATATATAAACAAATCAATCAGTTTATATGTATATACAAAATCATAGACTGTATGTGAATATAAATGACCACCATTTATGTGTATGCGTAACATAGATGTTGATAATAGTAATAACAGCACATAATTCATAATAAAATCAACATACCCTTTCCATTATTCGATTAGCTTCGGCCATTACTTCTTTGAAATGTCTACCATGGTCTTTTAGGACAGACTTAAACAATATCTGATCTTTTTTGCTGGAATCTGAAAAGAGATTCTGTAAAATTATGGTCCTGTAAAAATGTCTATTATCTAGACTTGGTAATCTCCTTAAAGACCTAAAAAACAACTTATTACTAAGAGAGGATATACAACAATATTAAACATGGAAAAAAAAATCCTCTTTACCTGCCAAATCATACTATGCAACCAATAAATCAATAATGCTTCCACACAATAAAAAGAACACTCATTACCACTAAAAACCTCAGACTACCTTTTTGCAATCAGACACCAAGAAGTAGTTGCAAACATTGCCAGCAAGCACTTTCTTGTCCTGGTCAGAGATCTCACCACCGCCCTGACTCTGTGACAGCTGTGATGCTGGTTGGCTCTGTGACGGCTCCTCGTCACTGCTGTCCTGAAATGTTCACAGCCTTATAAATTTTCTTTCATAACATATATGCAAATATATATGCACAATGTTATAAATATATAAATTGACACCAGTAAATTTATCATTTCCAGTTGAAAGAGCGAATCCTAAAAAAAGTATAGGAAACCAGCCACAAATAAATGATGTGTCCTTGAATTGCAAACAATTTAGGTTGTACATTTTCTAAAAAATAACGGGCATGAAAGTGAATATATCTGAATACATAGGTGTCAAACATATTGAAAGTATCTGAATACAACATGTGTATGAGGACTTTCTCCACTGACATTGAAAAAGCAGAAAGCAAAGGGTGGAAAGTGAAGGGAAACCTCCAAAAAGATCCCAAAAGATTTCATTCAAAAAATCTGTTTTTTAAAGAGTGGTTTCCTAAGGTTTTATATTATCAATTTGGCTACAAGTGAAATAAGTGAAAGTGATTTATGAAGGTCCAATATGATAATGCCAAAACTTGCTGCCTTTTCCTTCACCATTTTAGTCTAACTTGCTGAAACTGATTCTTCTCTAATGATTAATTGTCAGCGAGGTGTACAAGTCCTATCTTGCTAGCAAGTGTGTGATAGAGGTTTGTTGGCATTTGCTTCTGTGGTAAGAGGTATAGGGGCTGCAATGCCTGGTATCAAGACAGCAACATAACTCTGGATGAGTTCCAAATACTTACGTAAAATATATAATTATTTTTTTGGACAAGTCTATTCTATTGTATCATACTCCTGTCATAAAAACATTAAAAGAACTTTTCTAAATAAAAATGGAAATATTATATGCTGCTCTGATAAATGGTCAGAATAGGCCTACACAGAGATAAGGTAAAGTTAATGTAGCAGTCATAAAGAATATACAAGAAACACTAATTACTATAACAATAATCTGCAAAAACTAAAGGTAATGGCCATGATCACCTATTAAAATCTACAAATCTTTACTCTCATGTAAGTAAGTCCTACAAAGCTGTCATCTGGGTATAAGTAAAGGCAAACACACCACCAGTTATGTTCTGGCTAAACAGCTTGTCAACTCTCTTGCAACTTATTGGCAATTTTGAAAATCAGCTTCATTTTTCCAATTTTACAAGGCTGAGACTTGTTAATTTTTGCCTGAGCGAGAAAGGCAAGGGCATTTGTTAAGATACCAAGGTAATTTTACAGAATAGTTCTGCCTACTGGATTGCAATGATTTTGGTATTGATGGATTCCTCTTACTCTCTACTATCCAAATATATTGTTGTGAAAACCTCCCAAATCCCCACATTCTTTATCCAAGGGCATTAAAAGTACCAGGGAAATTGTGGGGCATATATATAAAAAATTATATACACTGAATCTCTTACTTTATTATCTAATTTAAGGGTCTGTGCCTGCATCAGTAATATGCTCTCTACTGCTATGAATATGCAGAGGAATTCTTTGTGTTCAATTGCAGTGTTAGGAGGTCATAGCCGCCAATGGGAGGGAGGGGGTGTTGCAGGGGCACAGCCTTCTGCATTAGACAATCTAGTGACTGACTATATTGCTTGGTTTTGCCAAGCAATTTCCTGTAACTATCATGCTCTCCCCCTGCTATCACACCAAGAATCTTGCTAATTACTATATATATGAAACAGTGAGAATAATCCATTGATTAACAAAACTGTTACAATACATTAGGCGGATCATTCCCATAAAATCAAGCTGCATTCGGAACTGTTCGTCCTGCTCGTCCAGACCAGTTGGACGAGGTGTTTTGACTATTCGGAACCTCTACTATCTCGACCATCTCCTCCTTCCTGCAAAGCTGGGCGAGCAGGATGAGATGATGTCACAAATAGCTTTTGTATGTAAACACTGACAGTTGCAGGTAACCACAAGGGCAATTTTATGACCCTTTATTGGTGTTATCAACGGATATTTTTGTGCTTGTAAGTTACAGGTAAGTTAAATATGCATCAAAGGAGTTACAGAACCTATGCAGCGTATAACATAAAGACACCGGTATGATAAAAAGTGAATGTTTACATTCTAGCCTGCTGCATTCTAGGCAGAAAGGGTCTTGGAGATTACGGCCGCGGCCAACTTGTCCTGCAGCAGTTCCGAACACAGCATTACTGACACTAATTTCGTGTGACAGAAAAATTCATCTTTTACGTAACTCCCGAACTCTACCTATATTATTTACATCGCTGTCATTGACGTTTGAACCAATCAGACCTTAAGAAAAGGCACCAAATAGCTACAGAAGACACGAAACAACACTGAAATTACCTCTACGATCCGTCGGCGCGGCATTTTAGTCAATTAAATAGTGGAAAATACAAGAAAAATTGGAGGAAAGTTTGTACGACAATTGAACCGCGGGGACACTTGAGTTGTGGAACCAACACATATGAGACTTTGATGTTAGATTTATAAATACTTTATTTCTTTGGTTTATTCAAGATATTCGTAGCTCGCAATTAGGGTAATTATGCTAAATTAGTGATAGAGCATTATAACTTTCTAATTTGATTTGGACTGAAAATTTCATGAAAAAGGTATTCAAGGCGAGACGAACTATTTCATCCATCCATCTATATATCTATCTGTCTCCCACTATATCTATCACTTTATGCATTCATCTGTAGATACATACTGTATATTCATATCATACATATATACAAATCAAGACATCAAATGAAAGCATAAACTCAAGAAAACAGTGTCGGATGAGAAGCGGATCAGCTGACAGATGTAAACAATCCCCTTGTAAACAAAGAGTCTTCCACCCTGATTTCTTCTTTTTTCTTCTTCTCCATCATGGCCGGGAGAGCACTCAAGAGACTGATGACTGAATATAAACGTATGTTCTATGATGTGTTTGTAAGACGAAGAATATAGTTTTTTTTTTTTTTTAATCTCATTCAAAACAGGATTAGGAATGATCAACGTTTAGTATCCACCACTATACTGGATTTTTTTTTTCGTTGTGTGGATTTATGTTTGTTTATCGCTTTGGGAGGTTCTATATTTTGTTACGAAGATTACAAGGGTTAAATTTCTTAACTGGTAATTGCGAATGAAAAATTTAGGAGAGCAGAAAATGGTACCATATGTTAGTTCATTATTGCTAACATTTTTGTTATGATAGTGATTTCTTGCTAATTAGATATTGCAGCTACAGTGATTTCTGAATGTTGAAATAACTTAATGAAGATAACTATGTGTTTTGTTGGTTGCTATTGAGCCATATAATATTCCTCGTGTAGTATCCACTTGACATTTCATGATAATTAATATATTTTGTGATAAATGCTTTTCATTAGAACATTAAAAAGCTGAGATTAGTTGGTATTGATCACCTCTGTTAATTGTGTGATTTCAGAGTTGACACTAAATCCACCAGAAGGCATTATTGCAGGTCCTACAAATGAAGAAAACTTTTTTGAATGGGAAGCACTTATCATGTAGGTATCAAGGGTATTTTGTTCTTCATTATTATTTTAAACTACTATTTATGTTTCTTTATTTTTCAGAGTGGGCTCAAGAATGTGAGCAATAATTGATTATGCTTTATGAAAATGTTTTGTGTTCATTGTAGAATGTTACTCTGTCGTGAGAACATTTTGGAGTTGCTGGTGTAAGATCAGCTCATTTAAGTATTGTAGCAAGATTCGTATTTCATTTTAGAAATTGATGTAAATTTTGCTCTATAGCATAGTTTTATACTATCACTGTTTTGAAGTTAAACAGTCAAGAATAACCTATGTATATGAGGTATGAAATGGTACTTTTAAGTGCCATGCTTTCATTTGTGCCCAGTGACTCCAATTTTAGGCCAGTGTACTGTTTAATTTCCTTTTCATATTATTGTTAATGAATTATACATGTCATTATATGGTTTCTATTTAATTGGACATCAGTTTAGTAGATTCTTAAACATTTTTATTTTCTTTGTCAGCCTTTATTTACCTTCAAGTTCAAAATTTGAGGTCATACACACTGGTTAACTGTATTTTACCATTAATCAATACAGATATGCATTTATTAGATAGTGGATAGTATTAGGCTTATTGTCTTCTTTAGGTTTTGAAGTCTTTAGCAAAAATTTTCTAAAATAGAAATAAGTATCCCAGAAGTACATAAATGTCACAATGGGTATGCCTGGTTTTATGCTTTAGTTTAGATACATAAAAAGAACGACTAGATAATCTTGTCATTACTGCAAGTGCACTGTAGAACAAACTAAGATTACAGAACTGAAGGGGTTGCCATTGTGTTAATGATACAGCTTTATAGAAAGCTTATAGTATGAAAAGGAAAAAAGTTATAAGTACCTTTTGTTCAATCACAGGGGTCCCGAGGGAACATGCTTCGAATGTGGAGTGTTTCCAGCCAAACTGATCTTTCCTCCTGACTACCCACTATCTCCTCCCAAGATGCAGTTTACTTGTGAGATGTTTCACCCAAATAGTAAGTGTTGTTGGTTATCTGTACTAGTTGGCATTTAAATTATTTCATTTATGCTTTCCTATCTAATTTAAGAAATAATATATTTACTGTGAAGATGTATCAGATGAGAAAAGAATATGTTATTACTACTGTGATGCATGGAAACATTTTGAAATTTTACACATTATTCCTCTCTCAGTTTACCCAGATGGCAGAGTATGTATCTCAATTCTTCATGCTCCTGGTGATGATCCCATGGGTTATGAATCCAGTGCAGAGAGATGGAGTCCAGTGCAAAGTGTTGAGAAAATCCTGCTCTCCGTTGTATCCATGCTGGCAGGTGAGATAATTTGATAATTTTCGTTTTTTCAAAACCACTTATATTTTTTCTTCTTTTTTCTTTTTTCATGTGTGAAAGAATCTTTTTACTGAAAATTTGGGTTTAGGCAACAGCTTCTTTATTCTAGGGGAAATATAATATGATATTTGTTTGTTAAATAACACAACTATGCCACATAATATGTCCTCTTCTCTATCTTTATGAGTATAGATAGAACTAGGATTCAGATGTAAGAGTTTTATTAAATGATAAAGACGAGTTGAATTCCGTTCTTATAATGTTAATGGATAGGTGGCCTTCCTCATGCATTATTGTTTAGTTATTAGTTTTCTCTGCTGATGAGGATTATATATATAGTCTGGTAATTTATTTATATTTGTTGGGTAGCATGCTTGTAAGCATGGAATCAAGGACGATTCCAAAACTATTGTCTCACATATTTCAAGAAATTGATTTGTGCATTGTGGATTTTCCTACCATAGTATCAACATGTAGAGTGTTTTTCCATTCTTCAGGATTAGCTATGTGAAAAGTTACAGACGAATAGTGATAGAGATTTATAAATGGACTGCCTAGGTTTAGGGACCAGTTCATTAGATTTGATGGTGATGGTTTGGGCTGATGAAAAAGGCTGTATCCGTTGTACTAGTTTCTTTTTCTTATTTTTCTCTCTGGTGGTATCATAAATAATTGGAAGAAGTACTTCTTCCCACTGTTTTAAGAAAAAGAAATTTTGATCTGAAATATTGTAAAATGGTTTTTATTGTAAATAAGCGAGTTGTATCTATTGATGACAATTTAAAGTACAGCATATCAGCCAAGTGGCATCAATAGAGGAGGGATTACAGAAAATGTACAAAAGAAAAAAAAAAAAAAAAAAAAATGTTTATGATGTGCTGATTTGGTTTGAGCTCCATGTTAAGTATTCAGTGAGTATTTGGCATATAGAAAATCACAAAGAGTACATAATGACCATCCATCTTTTTTTTCTTTTTCTTGAATACTGGTGATCGATCATCTTAAAAGCCCTTCCTAATCTCAGTAAAAAAACTGTTTTTGTCTCCATTGGCCTCCACATGCATTATGCCTGCAGAGCTTATGCCATTTTGTTTATTCAGTGGTCAGTAAATATTTGACATCACCATGAGAATCACATCGTCTGGTTTTAAAAGATCATGCCCATTTACACCCATCTGATCAAAAGTACTAGGCTTTGAAAAATAAAAAGAGGTGGGTAGAGGGGTGTATTGTCTATTTTTTCATAATTTTTGGGCCCTGAATCAGAAAAAAATGACATTAGAAGTGTAAAGTAGTACTCTAAAGGACACACACGCACACGCACACGCACACGCACACGCACACGCACACGCACACGCACACGCACACGCACACGCACACGCACACGCACACGCACACGCACACGCACACACACACACACACACACACACAACACACACACACACACACACACACACACACACACACACACACACACCACACACACACACACACCACACACACACACAAATGTGCTCTTTGTGAAAATTGGAAAACTGCTGGAGTTGTCAGTAGGGGCTCAAAATATAGCATTGGGTATTTAGGGGTCAGGTACAGTCATGAGAGTAGATAAAAACTATCAGCTAGGGTCTGATTGCTTTTCTAGTGTTATAGTGGTTTCTGTTATCAGGTATGACGGTCTAAAGACGGACATGACTCACATATTTTTTTTCTTGTGATTTCCAGCAAACATGTCTTTCTTCCTTCTTGTTGATCACATCTACAAAAGGTTATATTTCACTATCATGACCAGAAATAGTTGTTGAGTTTTAATATAAAGTAGTTCTAGATTAGAGTTAGGGAGATTTTATCAGTTGTTTTAATTCTGGAAAAACAATGGCACTGTTAAACTTTGAATCTATTAATGCTGATACTGATATTTACAAACAGTTTGATAGGACATTATGAGAAGGAATTATACCAGTATATTGCCAAATTTATATTCAGTATATTCCTTCAAATTACAGATCTTTGAATTTCAGATTGCCATTCATTTTAGATCATTGTTTTTTTTTTTCTATATTTGAAATATACATATCACATTAAATCCATGATGGTAGCATAACTGAAATTTCACATCCAAGCTTGTCCAACCGAAAGGATCTCCTTCAGAGTACGAAGATCCAATGATAAGCCATTGATCCTTCAAGTCCATTTTATAAACTTATGAGACATCTTCCCCCTTCCCCTTTGGCCAGAACCCAATGATGAAAGCAGTGCGAATGTGGATGCAGCAAAGATGTGGCGAGATGATAGGGACCAGTTCAACAGGATAGCTGAGAGATTGGTCCGCAAGACTCTGAATTTGCCCTACCCGTAGTAGAAGGTGACCATTAATATTAGAGATTACATAGAGAGAGAAAAATATATGGATATTATTTTGTTGAAAATGAGGAGAATGGACTGTTTACTGTTTGTTATCGAGGTTTGGTGATCAGAGATATTTTAGATATTGTGTCTAAAAGATCATTTGTCCTTTCTTTCTCATTGTCAGACTTTTTTATACGTTCCCTTTCTTAAATATTATGTGGCCAAAGCCTTCAGCAATAAGTAGCTGGTTAGAATTGTAACAATTATTAAGAATATTCAAAGATTTTCCTAAATATTTGTATGAAATGATTTTATCTCTTCCTTGAAACTCTTTAGAGTAAAAAATTGATAGTGCTTTAGAGTAAGTTTATGTTAGGGATTATTTATAGCTAGGTTTAATTTCAGACCAGTGAAAATATTCTTGTGGAGGCCTGTACTGGACTACAAATATTGTTATATATTATAAATTCCCTCAAGTGAGTGGTTATTGAAGATAATTTTTTTGAAGTCAAGGCTTTATGTTATTACTTGTAATAAATGTTATAATTCAGTGGAAAAGATCATTTAATAACCTCTGTGAGCAGATAAGTATTTGAAGATGTATGCTAGCTTAATCTAGCATAATATGCCATCAAAAGAATTTTGCTTAAAGCAGGGGTGACGGGAATGACTTATTACAAGATTACAAGGCTCTTGGACAGTCATTATACTTGGTGGGCATTTAGAAGGGACTCTTGTATTTATTTCCAACAGTAAACCAGTGTGGCATGTACCATATGTGAGCCATGACTGACTGAATGCTGGCTACAGGGAGGATACTATTTTCGTGCTTGGGATCCTATTTCTGCCTGTGACTGTGGGTCAGGGTGTATTACAGAAAACCAAATATATGAAAATATAAAAAAAATACACAAATAACAAAATGTTGCTTATTATTATTGAATATTGCAGAAAAGTTATCATCTTGATACAGTATATCAAATAACCAATACTAACCTTGGAAAATGGCAAATTACAAAACAAAACACACATGCAGAAAAAGAGATAACAACATTGCAGAGGAGAGGCAAGGAGTCTTAACATCACACATGAGTGTTTGTGTACACCCAGCATTCCAGTCACACCCAATCAGTTAAAATATTCTATAGGATTTTTTAAGATTTAACAAAGAAGAAAGCAATGGAGAAACATTATTATTGTTTTAATGTTCTGGACATACTTCACAGGGTGGTCAATGAAAAGCTGATATTAAATTACTATCACTGAAGTACTAAAGTTAACAGGTAAGAAAAATTGTACTACTTTTGTACTTCCATATAAACCACTTTAGTTTTGAACGAGGTATGAATCAAAGAAACCATCTTTTTATATCTATTTTTATTAATGGTCAAATCAATTGATATGCAGAAAGTAATAACCATCTATGAACAGTTGAACATAGTGACATGAGATTTGGCAATGAAAAAAATGCTAAAAATCATTAAAAAATCTGTTTAACATTATTCATAATGGTAAAAAAAAAGGCCAAAATGAGTGGCATAATCATTCTCTTTCATGTCACTGTTACATTACTATTTATCCATGCTACTGTAGGTGATTAATTTCAATAAAAATAAACTGAAGTTGCATATTTCTTTTTCTCTCCACTTTCTTCTAATGGTTGATGGGAAATGTTCAACTATTACATTTACTGGTCTAAGATTCATTGTGGCTATAGTATTCTGCAGTATATTACAAACAATAACTGGAATAATTTTCAGTACATTACTACCTTTTCAACTGTTACCAACAACATCACAGAAAGTACAATAAGTGGTAAAGAACAGGAACCCTTTCACAGAATTTGTGATGGCTTACTACAGGTGATGTTCAAATTTCTTAGTTTGATCTTCAATGCAAAATAGGATTTCCAATGCCATGTAGCAAAAGTGTATATGAAAGACAGAAGCTAAAAAATATATCGTAAATGCATCAGTATATTGTGGTTTGATGAAGAGGTTCATGAAAAAAGGATAAAGTATGCCTTATATTTATGCATTACCCATACACTGTAAGCCTGATGCACTTCTATAATTAAATACATTGATAAAAAGATTCTTTTTTTCTGTTTTACATCATTCAGCTTTTTTCTTCCGTAAAGTGAACTATCTGACAATTTCACTTGTAAATACCTGCACTAACAAACTACATTCTCTATACATACTTTCAGTGTCAGAATTTAGTAGTATTAATGTTCAGCCATATAATGCAAGCTATTACTGATGATAAACTGCCTTCTGTCACTGGGAAGAAACTAACTAGAAAAGAAGTAGGCACTTTTATTATCAAATATTTATAACTAAGCACATATACAGCATCAAGAAAAGATTAATATTTGCACTTGAATGCTTTGGAAAGTTGAACAAGAGTGTATGTCCGGGGGGAGAGGATCATCAAACACAAACCGAGTTCTGTAACTCAATTTGAATTCAAAAGGTCTAGTATAACCCAGAAAGAAAAGAATGTTAAATCTATTATCAACAAAGTTGCTAAAACATGTTTATTTGCTTTCTCATCTTTAAAATGTAAAGACTGGTTCCAATATTTATTTTTATTTCATTTTATAGCTTTCCCACATACATACACATAGATAAAGTTTAATTCTTCCACTCACACCTTATGTGGTATTTGCTCCTGTTGCCCCTTAGATTAAACTTTTTTGTGACAATGCTCACTTCACTGCAGTTGCACTTCCTTGCACACATTAATTTTTCTTTCCTATAAAAGAACATTTGCTAAAGAAACAATCTCAGAAGGCAACACGTCAACAGACAAATGATACACATCCCTTATACGATAGTCAGTATAAATAGTTCTTTACACACAGGGTACATAATTTGCTTTGCTGATAAAAATAGTGATTCATTAGGTTAATTTTTCCTTCCGTTTATTTGGGCGTGATCTGGTCTTCTGCTGTGCCCCCTGGTTGTGGCTTGTGCTTCCTCCGCCAAAGAGGGATGTCATGATCTCTGAAAGTTCTGGAGTGTCCATCTTGGGCATTTGCATCTGTTCCATCTCCTTGCGGGTCTCAGGGTCGTTGAGTCTTGGCAGAATCATCATGAGGGCAAGTGGGAGGACAGTCATCAATACCATAGGGTTCATGAGGAAGTCCGTTATGCGTAGTTGCTCACGCTCAAGGAAGTAGCGGTAGGGTCCCAAGGACTTCATTCTCAGAGGATGTGGCATCTATTGCAGATAGTGATTTATAATTAGTGATTCAGAATTTGCAAGTACAACTGAGGCTCATTGACACCAGGTAATATATATTTAAATATGAAATAGTCAAATATAAAGGGAGAAATTAAGCTACATTCGTTTGTAATATGTTGATGTTTGCAGTACACTGAGCCTTGTTTCTATTTTTGAAACGTATATGTCCTTTTGAGGATCTTGGAAGTGAAATATTTTTAAAAATGCATACCATATAATAAGGAAAGGAAAAATGCAAACATTAAGGCTAAGTTGTTGAAAATATTCCTAGGGATTTAAACAGACCTTGCTCAAAGTCTGTGTGATTTTTTGAGGAAACAATCTGCCAATGAACACTTTATAAACCCAAAGGATATTATCATCATAACTTCATATATTTTAATTACAATCTAACATAAAAATTGACATTCTAAATTTTTCATTTTCACTGTTATCCATGATATATTCATGAAAAAAAATTCTTAATAAAAATAAATAAGTATATGGAAAGACTATTCATAGAATACGCTGCTTTTTCACAAACACATAATTAAAAGCATATCACATGGAATAGAATTCTTGCTTCAGTAACTACAATATTTTTGAGAGTGAATAAAAGATATGTTTTTTTCTCAAGCTGTAATAGGCTGATGAACACAAATAAAAAAAAACACTACTGACATGAACTACGAAGCATCAAAACAACTTAAAACAGGAAGAGGATTGTATAGCAGTCTCTGGCTCTTACCTGCACAACATTGGATGGCTGGATGTGATTCACAGCCCTAGCTCTTATTTTCCCCTTTGAGTTGATGTCAACACGCAGTGGCTCGTATATGAAGGTGGGATTCATCACCTGGACGACATACGACCCCGATGGGACATTGTTGATCACAAAGGACCCATCCTCCCTGTAATAGCAAAGTGAGTTATGTACTTTGAGCACTATTCTAAGAAAACTATAGGATGTATTATATCTCTCTTACTCAATTATTCTACACATTCATGGATAAATTATTTATAGAAGCCCGAGGGCCAATAAATGAATACACACTGAAATTCTGCAGTTGCGGTAAGATTTCTAAAAAGTAGAGTGAAAGCAAAGAAAAGAAAATATATAAGGAAAGAAAAAGGGAGAAAAGAAAAGAAAACGTAAAAGCAGTGTCTAATCTATATGAACTAAATACTCAATCTGACTTATAACAAATTCTATATAAAAAGCATGCTATCATTAATTTCCACACAGGTGAAAGGAAGGTAAATCGGTTCACTACTGCTTTTCCATAACAATGGTGACCCAATTCATCGAAAAAGCCTTCACCAGGGGGAAAAAATGCTCTAGAAAATCACCTAAGTCCTTTTTTTTTTTTTTTTTTTTTTTTTTTGGAAAGCAACTGATGCTTATCAAGGCGGCATTCATACCCATGCAGCCTTTTCTTCTTCTCCTCTAATGTAGCTTTTTTTTTTTTTTTAATTCAAATAACCTATACTTGTACATCTTATGTGTCATCTACTCATCTTTTTTATACTATTTACTTTGTGCAAATGCACATCAGGTTTTTGTAAAGAATAGCATAAAACTATCAAAACACGTATGACAAGTTTATTAAAATATCAAAAATACAAGAATGCATAGCATACATGAATTCGAAAAAGTCAGACAATGAAATTTACAAAATAATTGTCTTCACAAGCGCATAGTAATACATGAACTAGGAATGAGTTAAGTGGTAATAGTACTGTAAATATTTATGATACAAATATGGCAAAGAAAAAAAAATGGGTTGATCTTCTCTCTTATCTGTAGTGTATCTCCTTTATTTATTATCAAGATCATCGGCTGTGATTGCTACGGAAATGATCTTCAGATTTATTCTCGTCACACGAGAATAAATCTGATGATATAAAAAATGTCTGGGAAGTCCTGATTGTCATAATTGAAAAAAAATAACCAAATCATTTATCTATGCCTAAACCTTTTGATACTAGTACAGTATATATATACATATTTCCAATTCTACATTCAATCAATCTATGCAAAAGCTCAAGCAAACCTATACGAGCCATGCAAGACAATATTCATAGAGCCATCTTGCTCATGCTTCAGTTCATGGTTTATAGTCTAGTTCTCAGACACAGGAGCACTTTCCTCACTCTCCAGTGTATACTTTAGTTAACATTAGCTTCTTAGAATCTTTAGAAGGCTTCTGTTCTGGCAAAAAGGCTTACATTTTTTTTTGTTCTTCTTTGCAGGAAAAAAATGGATCAATATGCTGTATGTACATATCTAATAAACGAATTCCATACTAAACAAATACAAAGTGCACCTCCATACGTTGACTACCAGAAGTAGTAAGAGAGTCAAAATAATCTTCAATATTGCATCATCTCATCATCACGTGACTCAGAGGTCCTTGATATCTCTGAGAATATCTTCTCGTGATCATACAGAGAACTTACAAATCCACATATAAAAGTCAGTTCACATTTTAAAAACTTACCTCAAAAAGCCAAAATGCCCACTATTAGTAAAGACCTTGGTGGAAGCGAACCATTCTGCAGGGCTCACCAAAGAAGACTCGGGCCTCACAACTCGCCCTTCTATTTTATATCTCTCGGCTCCTACGCCTATTTCTTCCTCCACCTCACCCACCACGCCTCCCGCTGCCACACCCACTATCATCCACAGCGATAAGAGTGCGTTCCGAGTCATCTTTGGAGTCGAAAAAGGGAAAAATGGGAGAGCGTCTGTTCACTATGACATCGGTTTGTTGACATTCGTGGCTCCGATCGTCTGCTGTCAACGTCTGCCAGCAGACCGGATATGACAAAAAGAAAAATGTCCTTGCATCCAAACCACTGCCATTCAAAAGGATTTAGTAATATATAGTATCTAATAATTAATTTCTATATGTTTTTTGTTCACTAGTAAATCTAAAGGAAAATAGGTGTCGTCTGCTGCTAACATAAACCAAAAAAACTATGGATCAAAGGTAAACATTACACCTATATTGTGTTTATAGCCATGTAAATGACTTAACATGATATTAGATATAAAAAACTATAATAATTTGAATAATTCATTTGTCTGAAAGGTTTGACCAAAATCAGTGTCGTCTGCTATCATCGCCTTCCATCATTCCATGTTCCATCTAATAATAACAAGGTGAACAAATCTTTACAGTACACATTATTCCTTTTATTGAAATCCATAATAATGACATGTCTCTAGAAAATATGATGGGTGCTGCTTGCTTTTAGTCATATAAACAGATAAATGCGTGATACCCAGTGAGCATGTCCCATATAGAAACAAGGATAGGAGTCTATTTCATACGTCTTCTTAATAAAAAAAAATTTAAATGATGATCATAACCTATGATACACGGATTGAACCTCATGGAAGTCTATATCACAAGTGAAATATATGAGTAAGGAATGATAGAGGCTACAAATGCAGAAAGATGTATGCAAACAGACTATTCCTGCTAAAGACGCGGGTCGTTGAGTTGGTCCCTGGACGTGTTTCGGATCTCCGAGTCTCGGAAAGAAAAAAGAGAATTTTACACACTTGAGGTATATTTTTGTGTGTTTTTCTATATTTTGATGCAGTTAATGTCCCAAGCTATAGCCCAGCGGGTTAACTTGTGGGAATCATTCCCCTCTATTGTTATTTTTTGTTATTTGAAAAGAGGGATTTCTGCTCTTCGACCCTTTTTATTTTTATCCGACGGAGATCGCGAAATATAATTATGTTGCTTTTAGGAAATTGTGCCGAGATATTTTGTAGGCAAGCATAGTTCTTCAGAGATTTTAGGTGAAAATCATGTTACACTGAAAATTCTATGGGTCTTTGATTTAGAGAGAGATCTGCCCCACTTTTTTTTCTCTCTGATATAGGCCTGTGAAACTTTGATTTCAAAGAAAGAAAAAGAAAACAAATGAAATTGTGTTTATTGTTTATCTTCTCTTTATGAGAAAGCTATTCACAAATTCAGAGAAGTGAAAAGGTTTTGTGCTGCTCATTATTTTTTGTAGTCTTAAAAAATGCACAGTATTAATTTGCTCACTTTATTAAAACCAAAAGTCCTTCCATTAAGATGCACAGGAATAATATGTAGGATGCAGTTAATTACAATTGTGAATTGATACCAGTTACTATAGTACTCATTATTAATTTGGTAAAAGTTGGTCTGCTGTTTTCCAATCTCTAATTTGGTGTAGGTGCTTCACGCGCAGGGTGGTGTGAAGCGATGGTGTGGTAGTCTAGGTAGTGTTAAGAGCTTGCATGCCTTTTCGCTTACAGCTGCCACCGCTGGCTAGCCTAGTGCGAAAAAGGGAGCAGCACTGCATAAGCCTCCCCTGCCAGTTCATAGCCTCTCCATCATCGAGACTCCCTGCAGTGCCTCCTCGTGGCCTCCCATGGAAACTGGGTGCCTTGCGGTTCCAGGCTAAACTGAGGGGGATCTCGGAGCAGCAGGAGGCCCCAGAGGTTCAGGGTCATGGCCCACCGGCTTGTGGACACGCCCTGGCCCTGTACCAACTCCTGCCCCTAGACCCCCTGGGGTTAATGGGAGGCTCGGGGGAGGTGGGCCTTGCCGAGACAGTCCTGGGTGGAGGAGGCCTGTGGGTCGACCTAGGAAGTCGTGGCTTGGGCAGATCGATCAAACCTGTCATGAGGAATTTGAGATGGGCCGAGTCCCTGCCTGGCGACTTTCCTTGAGGGATCCTCGCAGGTACAAGCAAAGGGTGGATGCGGCTATGCGCCCCTGTCGGCGTTAGCTCCGCAATGATGATGATGAATTTGGTGTGAATGGGACAAAGCAGTATATCTGATACTGTTTAGCAACTTTTCTCCACCTCTAGGGCCTGAGAGCTATTCCCTGCTATTTAGCTGAACATCCTTCTACCCCACTATCGCTTCTCCCATGTTTCAGGGTGGCTTCTCATCCCACTCAGTCTGTGGTCATTATCGTTATTATTTTTGCTATGCAAAAATAATAACAATAGATAATTTTTTCACTTTTGATACTATATTGTTCCATAACTATTTGAAATACCATCTTACATATACTGCTTTTTGGAAAGGAATGAATGAGAACGAATATATTCACAATACATGAAATGTATTTTACCGGTTTCGATTAAATCTTCATCAGGAATACATGTTCATGTATTTCTGACGCAGATATAATCGAAACCGGTAAAATACATCTCTTGTATTGTGAAGATATTCGTTCTCATTCATACCATTCCACATTTGTCAACATGACTATGGTTCATATACTGCTTTATATAATTAAGCCCTTCAAATGTGAAAACCGTAATCTCGAGGGTAAAAGGTGAAATCGTGAGGTTATTAGAAATGCAAGAGCCTGTGGGGGTTTCATTAATTAAAGTTTTGTGATTGCCAAGGATTTTTAAAGTAAGTGATTAGAGTATGACTGTGTGAAGCATCATTTTGCCCTCTGCTTTGTAAATTGTGAATTACCAGAGGTCATCCAATCTCCAAGATGAAAGTTTAAATTGGTTTCTTATTTAAAAAGGTAGGGTGACATTAGGTATCTTGCCAGGATGTACATAGTGCAGGTTTGTTGGTCTTTGCCAAAGTTAATTACAGCTTTATACAGGTGACTCTCCTAAATGTAATTTATGTTCTAAGTATAGGTTTTAGTCTTGCCTTAAAGAATTAAGGATAATCTTATTATTTGTAAATATTCTTATCCCCCAGAGAGTGAGCTAGACATTGATATTTTATTGTGGAAGGGGAGAGAATAAAATGTTGCCTTGTAAGATTTTATATATGCCTTTTCAGGTTCTCTCAGTGGCACCAAGCTTGGAGTTAGGTTGCTGTTGAAGTCCTGGAATCAGCCTGTCAAGCTCTGTCGTTTCAGTTTTGTGACTTGAATTCAGAAAAATTACGCATAACCTACATTCAGATAAACCAAAGATGGAGGCAAGAAATTTATTTAAGAAAAGAAAACAAGTAGAGAGACCCTGTAGAGACCCAGGCAGGTCATGATAAAGGGAAGAAGGTGCCTTCTGAAATGTTATCAAAAAGGAAGCCGAATGCTTTGGCAGTTCCTCAAAAAACTGTTTTGACTGAGGTTGATGTGAGCAAGCACAGTGGTAGGGTAAGACTAAAACCACTGGAGTTTTGGAATTTTGAGAGGGTGGAAGTTAATAGAACAGAGGATGGAAAACTACAAGTAATACATTACAAGCAGGACTTTCCTTCACCAAAGCAAAGGAAGAGAGGAACGAGAGCAAGTGTTCAGTTAAAGCAAACTTTTGTCAGAAGGAAACCATCAAAAAGATCAGCAACCCTCTCATCACATAGTTGCACTCCATCCAAAAGTCCTCAGTCCTCATTAGTAGGGGGACACTTGGTTCTCAAAGAGGAAGAAACCAGTGCTTCTTTGGTACCAAAGAACAGTTCAAATGTTTGCAATAAACTCTCAACAATGGCAATTGAAGATATAGAGAAACAGACCAAAGCTTTATTTCCATTCTTGAGGAGGGTGATAGAAGGCCAGGAATCTAATAAAAGGCACAATGTTTTTTTTGCGGGGCGGGAGGGAACTGCGGGAAATGACAAGTGAACTGATCTACCATCCTTATTCCGAAGATCAAATACTGTACATAATTGATTTCTTAATTGAACAATTCTCCTCACATATCCAAAGACTCTATGGAAAAAGTAGTGTCAATAAGTACATCTGGAAGGTGTTGGCCCCAACATTGCTTATCAGAATTGTTATGGAGAAAGAAAACCTTACCTGTTTAGAGGCAGAACAACTTTTGATTAAAACTTCTCTTGGGTGTACTTTATAATTTTTCCATTGGCACTAGGTGAATTATAAACCTAAACCAAGTACAAATATTGTTTTATTTCCAGATAACTATGTTTTAATATTTAGTTAATATAATACCTAAGACTGATGATACAGAGTTGTTCTACTAAACAGATTTATTTAAGACTATAGCTAAAAGAAATTTAGCTTTATGTTCATGAGAGGAGAGTTTTCCTTACATGTTTTAATTCCATTCTGAATTACAAAATTATAAGATGATGCATAGGGAGTTAGCATACTGTATATACACAACATATTTTATTTTAGTAGTGAAGTGTAGGCTCAAAGACAGCAATTTTTATATAGAAGAAATTATTATGATATAAGGAAGTAAGCTTTATTTTATTTCATACATGGAGCTGATGCCGGTAGCGAGAATAGCCTCCTTTTCCGGGACTTTGCTAGGTCCCAGAAATTGAGGATTTCTGGCTCCTGGTACCAGCGCCCAGACCCACATCGCTGGACATGGTACAGTGATGCGGGTAACGCAGCCAAGGAGATCGACCACATACTTGTTAGCACTCGTTGGAGGATCCTTCAGAATTGCAGGGTGTACAGGAGTGCTGAGTTCTGTGGTACTGACCATAGATTGGTTGTGGCTACCCTCCGGGTCCACTTCAAAACCCCCAGCGGTCAAATGATCACCCTAGGGTGTTTCATTTGGACAGGCTGAGGGAGGGGGAGTGTGCCCGCGGGTTTGCTGAGGCAATCTCTGATCGTTTCGCAGTGCTTGGCAGTCTGACAGACCCTGTTCTTCTGTGGGATACCTTTAAGCGTGAAACGCTTGATGCAGCTCAAGATACGATTGGTGTACGCCCGAGAGCAGTACAGAATTCCATCTCGCAGGAGACACTGGAAGCCACAGATGCATGTCGTGCGGCTCGTCTGACAGGGGATCGGGAATTGCACCGTTCTCATGTGCGCAGAACTCGGTCCCTGTTAAGAAGGGACAAGGAACAGTTTATTAGGAGTCTTGCAGAGGAGGTAGAAGGCCATTTCTTAGTAAATGACCTTCGTCCTGCATACCAAGCCCTGAGAAAGCTGAACTCCAAGCCCTCTTCACAGGTGACAGCAGTTCGCTCAGTAAGTGGTCAGATCGTTTCAGATCCTGTTGCGGTGCGGGGACGTTGGGCTGAGTATTTTGAGCAGCTGTACCAGGTTGACCCACCAACAGTTAACTTGGATGCGGGTAGTGTCGAGATCCCGCTGCCGGATCCACCTATCAGTGAGGACCCTCCCTCCCTAACTGAAGTTAGGGGGGCGATTTCCAAGCTGAAGAGTGGTAAAGCAGCTGGTATCTGCGGCATACCAGCTGAACTGTTAAAGGCTGGTGGTGAACCTATGGCACGGGGTTACATGCTGTCCTGGCTGCCATCTGGCAGTCCGGTTCCGTTCCTCCTGACCTGTTGAGGGGTGTGGTCATCCCTCTCTGGAAGGGGAAGGGGGACCGTTGGGACTGCAGCAATCACCGAGGCATCACACTGCTCAGTGTACCAGGCAAGGTTCTCGCCCACATCCTTCTGAGACGTATCAGAGACCATCTACTGAGGCACCAGAGACTGGAGCAATCCGGATTCACTCCTGGTAAGTCCACAATAGACCGTATCCTCGCGCTTCGAGTCATTGTAGAGCGCCGTCGTGAGTTCGGGCGTGGGCTGCTTGCAGCCTACATCGACCTCAAGAAGGCGTTCGATACGGTGCATCGGGAGTCACTTTGGGAGATCCTGAGGCTGAGAGGAATACCAACAAGGATTATTGGACTAATAGCAAGCCTGTATACTGGTACTGAAAGTGCTGTAAAGTGTGGTGGGGGCCTGTCGAGCTTCTTTCCTGTTAGTTCAGGAGTGAGGCAAGGCTGTGTCCTTGCACCAACTCTTTTCAACACTTGCATGGACTGGATACTGGGCAGAGCTACTGTTCAAAGTCATTGTGGGGCAACGCTGGGCAATATCAAGGTTACAGACCTTGACTTTGCTGATGACGTTGCCATTCTATCTGAGTCTTTGGAAACCCTAGTGGCGGCTCTCGATGCATTTAGCAATGAAGCGAAGCCCCTGGGTCTAGAGGTCTCCTGGACCAAGACCAAGGTCCAGGAATTTGGGGACTTGTTAGGAGAACCTGTTCAGTCGGTACGTGCTTGCGGCGAGGACATTGAAGTCACAGAGAGCTTTACATACCTTGGTAGTGTAGTTCATAACTCTGGGCTGTCAGACCATGAAGTCAGCAGACGGATTGGCCTGGCAGCAGGGGTCATGAACTCTCTCAACAAGAGTATTTGGAGATGTCGGTACCTGTGCAGAAGGACCAAGCTACGGGTTTTCAAGGCCCTGATAATGCCAGTTTTGCTATACGGTAGCGAAACCTGGACATTGTCCTGTGCCTTGGAGGCTCGTCTTGAAGCCTTTTGTAATAGGTCCTTGCGCCAGATCATGGGGTACTGTTGGCGGGACCATGTGTCCAACCAACGGTTGCACCGTGAGACTGGCACAAGCCTGTTATCTGCACAATCCGTGATCGCCAACTCAGGCTATACGGCCACCTGGCTCGCTTTCCTCAGGATGATCCTGCCCATCAGGTCGTCTCTATTCGAGACAACCCTGGGTGGAGGAGGCCTGTGGGACGACCGAGGAAGTCATGGCTTGGGCAGATCGACCAAACCTGCCGTGAAGAACTAGAGATGGGCCGAGTCCCTGCCTGGCGTCTAGCCATGAGGGATCCTCGTAGGTGGAAGCGAAGGGTGGATGCGGCTATGCGCCCCCGTCGGCGTCAGCCCCCATGATGATGATGATGATACATGAGAGTATGTCTTGACATTCTTGAGTTATAAAGAACATGGTGATATTAATTGGTTTATGAGTACTGGTGAAAGTGCTTTCATACTAGTCCTGGGTTTCTCAAAGTATAGGGGATAAGCGAATAGTGATGTTGATGATGTTAATGGTTAATAATTAAATTAAGAGTGCATATACAGACACTAGTTAAAAAAGACAATAATTTTAAGTGAGATGGCAGATAAATATAAATATAATTTGTTGATGTAAATTATGATTATGATTGTGAAGGCAATAAAAGATTTGGTTAATCTTTAAGGTATGGACACACTAAATAAGATATTCTTGCAGAGCACAAGAAATAATCTGCAGACACGAACAGTAATGCCAAAATAAATGGAAAGGGTCATGGAAAGCACCGCTCTTAGCCTTAGTCCATTCGGTGCTCCTGAGCTGCAAGTATATCTTGCTGTGCATACAAAGTGAAAACAACCCTCTCCTCGGGCAGTTTGCCCAGTCACAGCAACTTAGATTGATGAATATGTTTTTGGATGTGGAGTTTGGGACCTAGTCTCTGGCGAGTGCATTCATACTATAAAGAATTACAATATACCAAATTTAGTTGGGATAAAAAAATATCTTTGTACCAAGCACTATACTCCGTATGGATGTAGTGTAGATATATTGTATATTCATTATCATATAAAAATTCTGATTTTTCTCAATAAAATCTATTGATATTACTGTTATTTTCGCTGTACTGAACAGGAGGAACTGGAATTGGATGATTAAACCTAATAGAGAAAATGTAATGAAAAGTTCAGAGATAATACTATATTGCTTATAATGAAAGGATTTATATATTTTTTTATTTTGATATGATCAGTATTAAACTGCAAAAGGAATTACTGTTTATCATCCTGCCTCCCTTGCACTCTTCTTCTTTTTCTTCTCCTTCTTCTTTTTCTTCTCCTTCTTCTCCTTCTTCTCCTTCTCCTCCTCCTTTTACTTCTCTCTCTCTCTCTCTCCTCTCTCCTCTCTCTCTCTCTCTCTTCTCTCTCTCTCTCTCTCTCTCTCTCTCTCTCTCTCTCTTCTCTCTCTCTCTCCTATCTCTCTATCTCTCTCACTCTCACTCTCACTCACTCTCACTCTCACTCTCTCACTTTCTCATCTCACTCTCTCACTCTCTCACTCTCGTCCTCTCTCTCTCTCCTCTCTCTCTCTCTCTCTTCTCTTCTCTCTCTCTTCTCTCTTCTCTCTCTCTCTCTCTCTTCTCCTCTCCCTCTCCCTCCCGCTCCCCTCCCTCTCCCTCCTCCCTCCTCTCCTCCCTCCTCCCTCCTCCCTCCCTCCCTCCTCCCTCTATCCTCTATCCTTTCTCTCTATCCCTCTCTCCCTCTCTCCCTCTCTCCTCCCTCTCCCTTCTCCTCTCTCCCTCTTCTCTTTTCTTTCTCCCCTCTCTCTCTTCTCTTCTCTCTCTCTCTCTCATCTTCTCTTCCTCTCTCTCTCTCCTCTTCTTCTCCTCTTCTCCCTTCTTCTCGTCTCTTCTCTCAGTCTCGCTCTTCTCTCCCTATCTTCTGTCTCTCTCTTCTCTCGTCTCCCTCTCT
>NW_020868639.1:382769-385269 GCF_003789085.1 Penaeus vannamei | reverse complement strand
CCCATCCTGAGCCACCCTCATTTAACAGGTCTTTACTCACTGCTACTAGAAAATGTCAATGCGTATGTGCTTATGTATTCATCCATTTGCTCAATGCATTTAGTATAAACACAAGTGAGCTGTTCTACGAACTGTAGAAGCTGCTTAAAACCCTGGAACCGGGATATACTCTGCGTGTCAGCAAGTTAAGCGTCGTTAACCTGTTACGAAATTATATTTCCTAGTTGTTTGATTGGGCCATTGGATCATGGAAGCAATTATTTCCTTATTTTCTTGTAACCGTTGATCTCCTTAACAGAAATATTAATATGAATATGAATATATTTTGTTTATTGTGATTTGTTCTTCTATTATAGTTGTTGTTATTGATAATATGAAATACTGTTATTAATTATTGATTATTATTATATTATTATTATTATTATTATTATTATTATTATCATTATTATTATTATTCACTTTTATTATCTTATATCTTCCCTCATCGTTATCCTTATGGCTTTTACTGTTGTTTCATTATTGTTGCTTTGCAACTGTTATTACTTTTTTCAGTTCCTCCGGCTCACTCTTCTTAGTCAAGAATTCTTTGCGATCTAGGATTTCATAATAAGAAAGCTACCTTTGGGAAGACCAAAGCAAATGTTTTGACAATGAGAATAAATTGTAGCCGTGAGACCCTTTCACAATGCAGACGTGTTGTTTCTCCCGGCAGACAATGGTAGTGCTCTCAGTGTACACGACGGGCCGTGACGCCGCACACTTTCCCAACCCTGACTCCTTCTGCCCGGAGCGATGGCTACGCAACCTCTCCTTCAGCGCGTGCCCTGCTAAAGGCGCCTCGAGACTCCCCAGCGCCCCCAGCGGACGACTTCATTCCCACGCCTTCATCCCCTTCGGCGTGGGTGCGCGGTCGTGTGTCGGGCGTCGCGTGGCTGAGACGCAGCTCCATCTCCTGCTGGCGAAGCTCGTGTCTCGATGCCACCTGACGGCCTTGAATGATGTGGACTTGGTCCTACGTATGGTTGGCGTGACGTCAGAGCCTCTGAAGTTGCGAATCGATCCTATTGATCGGCCTTGCGGCTGAAATGAGTTTTCAGGGCACCGTGTAACCTTTTGTTAAGAAAAGGCCAAACTGCATCCTTTTCCTCCCGACCGAATTGTTGTATGAAACCATTGCTTAAGCAGCGCCGCCCATGACGAGGCTGCCGCAGAGGATTGGACCGGCACGGGGGTTCCCCTCAGGTCGTTTCATCTGTTGGACAAACACCCTCATGCTTACATTTCTTTCCCACCCCACAAACATTGGCATGGATGCATATTATATATATGTGTGTGTATGTGGTTGTGTATTGTATGTATGTATATGTATATGTTAATATATATATATATATATATATATATATATATATATATTATATATATATATATGTATGTATATGTATTATGTGTATGTGTATATAATAGATATATATATAATATATATATATATATATATATATATATATATATATATATTATAGTATATATATAAATATACATATATTATGTTATATATATAAACATACACGTTATTTTATATGATTGTTGCTAAAGCTTCTTCTAAGTTAAAAATATAAAACAGGAACCAAGGGATTATGAAACGCAAAACCGAGTTTCAAGTCCTTTTATGTCATTAACACGAAGGACAGCGGAGACCAGCGCCCACACGTAAGGAGACGAAGCCATCACGTCTGGATGAGGCTCCGCCCGCGCTTCAGCCGCAGCACCAGCAGCCGCCCAGCGTGCCCACCACGCCCGCCACGGCCACCGCCACCATCACCATCAGCAGCTTACCTGCGAATACGGCGCCGCGGATTGTGAACATCAGCCTCCGGCCTTTGCCAAACACTCTCCGTAGAGGCCTCACATGCCTAACAGACTACAGCGGCATCAGACATTGTATGTGTCCGTGTGGGTACACACACACACACACACATATATACTGTATATATATGTGTGTGTGTGTGGTAAATATGTGTGTATATATATGTTATATATATATATTAATATATATATATATAGTATATTATATATGTATATATATATATATACAAATATATATATAATATATAATGACATAATATATAGTTATATATATATATATATATATATATTATATATATAATGTTTTATATGTATATGTTGAATATATATGTATGTATTATATATATATATAGTATATATATATATAATATATATAATATATATATAAATATATATATATATATATATATATGTTTATAATGTATATGCTATGTATATATGTATGTATACTATATATATAATATATAATATAATATATATATATAATTAATGTATGTATATCATTATATGCATATGATTAATATAACATATATTAATATATATAATATATACATATATTAATATATAGTATACATAATATATGTTACATATAATATATATAATGTATGTACATATATAGTTAATAGTATATATATGT
>NW_020868639.1:365269-370269 GCF_003789085.1 Penaeus vannamei | reverse complement strand
CTCTGATAATCAATGGACCAACCAAATCTATGGGCAGTATTGCCACGTTTTGATAACAGTTTTAACCGCCATTGAAAGGAGTTAAGGTAATGTTTATAGAAGAGAGAGAAAAGATGAACATAAAGGTAATGATTAAAGGAGAAAAATGTGACTAACATATGACATTGCGGGCGGTGAGGCGGGGGCAGCGCAGCAGGAGGAGCGGCACCATGAGCAAAGGTTCGGGACTGCGGCATGCCAGGTGGACCACTGTGTTCCCTGTTTTGAAGAAGAATGAAGAATGGGAAATTCATTTTACATTACCTTCCAAAGTTCAGTTTGTGAGTCAAAGGTAAAGGATACTTAACATACCGTTTTTTCCTTTTCATATTCGTGATTCGGTAACCCAATCAGATGAAGCAATTAATACTGACGTTTGGACTCAAATTCTACATTGACGGTTTCAGAAAGTTTCCAAATGCTTTCGAGGGAGTAGGCTCCGAAAAGGGTTTGTTAGACTTGCCTATCTGTTTTTCACTCGCAAACTTCCGACTATACCTATATTTATTCATAGTGATAAAAATTAGCAACTCTTATCTTGAAATCTCTAATTCTGTTATCATAAGTAACGTTTTGTGTATTGTTTTACAAATTAAGCTGGTATGAAACCAGAGACAGCATACCATTATTGTCCTGGGCGTCAATGTCGGCCCCTGCCTCCAACAGGACTTTCACTGCTCCCAGTTCTCCGTGTTCTACAGCATAATGAAGTGCCGTGTGACCTACGTCATCGTAAAAGGATTAGAGTTTTTTTTTCTGTAGTATCATTTAGTATTTAAAATTAGTTTATGAACATGGATCTACACACCTTGTAAGTCCTGAACGGTCATGTCAGCCTCATGGTTGAGTAAAACTGTCAGCACTTCCTCATGTCCGAACCAGGCAGCGTAATGAAGGGGTGTCATTCCTGCAAAGTTATATAAGTCAAAGTCAAGTCAAGTCAAGTCAAAACATTTTATTCCATTAATTACAATGGTTATTCTTTACATAAATACATTCATATCTACAGTTGATTATTTAATAGGTGTTCTTTTAATTTCGTTTTGAAATTACAAAAGCTATTAATGACTCATATTATCTGGTAACATGTTCCATAGCTTGGGTCCACGTATTTCCATTTGTCGTGCCCCTGTATCAGTCCTCGATCTCTTAACATAATGAGAGTTTACTTGGCGTGTCACGACACCTGATGTGGTCCCTACAGTTTGCAAGGGCATTAACCATTGCGGATAATTCCCATGAATGAGCTTGTAGATGAATACACATGTATCAAAACTGCATTTAGGTTGGATTTTTAACCATTTTAATTTTTGGATATGTGGGCTAATGTGATCAAGTTTACTGATATAACCTAATGCAACTCTTGCAGCAAAGTTTTGTAATTTTTGTACTTTTTGCATTTGTGTTTTCTTAGTCGAACCCCAAATATTTGAAAAGTAGTTAATAATGCTTAGAACTAGAGTTTGCACAACCATGATTCTAGTTTCAGTAGTGATTTGATTTTTTATGTGATTAAGATATACTAGGGTGCCCATTACTTTCCTGTGTATCTTGTCAACGTGTTCAAATGTCATGAATTTGTCTAAGTGTACTCCCAGATTATTCACTGAAGTGTTCTGCTTGATAGAGCAGCCTTCAAATTCTATGGTCGTGTCATTGGGAATTTTAGTTATATTCTGCCGGCTACCTATGTACATTGAGTTTTATGTGGATTTAGTTTATGGCCATTAGTGTTAAAATATAATTTTGCTTGTGTAAGGGTATGTTGAGTGTTTCTTATTAATGTATTCAAGTTGTTTACGGAGTCTATGAAGAAACTGTGAATCATCGGCGTACTGTACCAGAAGGCAGTTATGAGCTATTGTTGATAAATCATTTATGAAAATTGTGAATAGGATCGGACCTAAAATGGATCCTTGTGGAACACCAAAAGATACTTCTTGTTTTGATGACATACAATCTTTGATTCTTACCGATTGGGTCCTTGCATCTAAATAACTTTTAAACCAAAAGGTATCTATTTTATGAATTACTAATTTGTTGAGGAGAATTACATGGTTAACACTATCAAAGGCCTTAGAAAGGTCGCATAATGTGAGGAAATTCACCTGATTATTGTCTATGTTATTATAGATCTCATCAGTAATTTGTAGTAAAGCTGTTTCAGTAGATAACTTATTTCTGAAATCATGTTGCGTTTTAGATAATAAGTTATTAGCCTCCAGGAAACTCGTTAATTGATTTGCTACAATTTTTTCAAGAACTTTAGATAATATAGGGAGTATAGTGATAGGGCGATAATTATTCACATCGTCTATATCCCCCGACTTGAAAATTGGTGTTACTATACCATGTTTCCAAAGCGACGGAAAGACACCAGTGACCAGAGAGGTGTTAATAATGACCGTCAAATAGTGTGCACTTGCGGGTAGACTATCTCTGATAAAGCGCAAAGCAATACCGTCTGTTCCTACAGCATTTGTTTCGCGAAGGTGTTTTATTACTAAGATTATTGTTTCTACGTCCACTGGTTGTGGTCTGAAAAAATTAGTTGTAAACATTGCCCTATCTGTGTTTCGTTGTAATGTAGAAGCAGTTGTTTGTTCATAAGTTAGTTTTCCAATTTTTGAAAAGTGATTAAAATGTTCTGTGTTTTGTGTAGGACCTGCACAATCACTAGTGAGCTGTTTGTTTTGAGGCACTAGTGTTTTAACAGTTTTCGATGTCTTATCAGAGTTGTTCTTATACTCGGTAAATTTATTTCTGAAATAATTTCTTTTAGCAGATTGAATTAACATTTTGACATTTTAATTTTTTACTTTATAATCTACTTGAAAGGCAGCTTCATGTCTGTTACTTTTAAGAGCTTGGTGGGCTTCATTTCTATCGCAAATGGCTCTCTTGATGTCGTCATTTATCCATGGAGCACGTCTGACGATTCGTGTTACGTAGGGAGCCAGCGCATCGATGCTGATATTAATAACTTCCGTGAGAATAGTTACTTGTTTGTTTACATTATCTGTCGATGGAATATTTTTAATAGATTCATTTCTTTAGACAGGATAAGCTCGCGGAAAGACTGAGGGTCATAGTGTTTGAAATCGCGAAAAGTTTTTATTACTGGTGGTCTCTTTGTTTTCTTTATATTTATCATCATCGTGATAAGTTCATGATCAGCAACGTGGCACGGGGTGACATAGGAATGGAGAATGAGATCTGGTCTGTTAGTTATTTTTAAATCTAATAGAGAAGAGGTGTTTTCTGTAATTCGAGTAGGTTTATCTATTATTTGTTCTGATTTATTTTTCATAATTACCTATGCTAATTTAGCATTAGATTTTGTTAAATCATCATTTAGGTCACCTAAGATGAAAAGCGGTTTCTTTTTTAAGGACATTTCTCTAAAAACCTTTTCAATGTATTCAAAAGATTCCGAGGTAGCATGGGGCTGCCTATAGACAGCGCCAATAATGAAGGAAGGAAGCATGTTGCTTTGTACAGTAACCCAGACATCTTTTATGGCAGTATTGTTAACTGCTGTAGTAGATATCCTGTTTGACTTCAGGGTATCCCGTACATATATAAACACTCCTCCTCGCCCTGCATCACATCTGTAAACTATAAAATTTGGAATATTGATGAAATTACTGACCATTTCCTGGTGGAGCCATTTTTCACTTATGCATAATATGTCTATAATTTCTCTCCTCAACAAGCATTTTAATTTCTTCAAAATGCCCGAGGAGAGACTGAACGTTTATATGCTCTATTTGTATGACTTTTTGCGATCTAGTCATTGGTAACGCTGACGGCGTTGCCTGGTCAAACATTTTAATCGCGCTTGTACTTATTTTTGTTTAGGAACACTTTAACATTGTCGGGAAAAGTATCAAGAGTCTAAAAATAGTTCAGGTTTTATGTTCTTTCGTCTTACTGACACCGTAAAGCTGGTGTAGTAATCATGTCATCACTGTCTTATGGGCCTTGACACTTATGCTTTTAAACTTTTCGGATAGATGTTCTTCTATATCCTCTTCGTTTGTGTCTGGGTGACAACTGGTGATGTAAAGGTAGACTGTGTCAGGACGATCTGCTCCCTTTAACGGCTTTGGTGTTTGGTGTTCTCTGTCTCTTTTTCTCTGATTTCTTGACTTGACCTTGGTGTAACCGTCTTTATCAATATCTTGTGTGGGTTTTGCTCGTTCGGCATAGTTGTTAATGATGACTGGTGGTGCTGCTAGAGGAGGGAGGGCAGCGGGTTAGGCGGAAGCCCCTTGCACCTGCTGCTGAGCTGTTTCCTCCCAGTGGCGGTTGGGGTCGAGATGTTCTCTTTGATTGTTACTCCTGTTGTTTTTGTCTTTCTAAAACTCCGTTTAGGTGTTACTTGTGTAGAAGCTTCCACCTTGGTCTTCTTTGGCGTGTTGGTTTTGGGTCTCACGGCAGGAGGGCTCTTAGATGACTTTGGGGAGGCGGGGGCGTCTGTAGGGGCGGGGTCTGCTGGCTGGGAGCGCCGGCGAGGGGCACGTCGATGGCTAAGCAGAGTTGGAGGCCGGCGAGTCAGCAAGGGCGCGAGGGAGCTGGCTGGCCGCGGGCAGGGAGAAGGGGAGGGTATTGGAGGGGAGGATTGCTGGTCGCGGGTATGGGTATGGAGGGTGTGGAGGAGGGTTTGGGGTGGAGGTAGGGGGCGTTGTGACTGGGGGGAGAGATGTGAAGGGAAAGGTTTCATATGTGGTCTGATCACAGGTGGGGGATGGGAGGTAGGGGGGGATCGCCTCTTGTGTGGCCGATGCGTCCTCTGCTTGTTTTTGCCCTATTAATTTATTGATGGTCGACTGTTGTTCGGAAAACATTCCGATCAACAAGTCGATTCTGTTTTCAATCAGGTTTTGGTCCGTGAGGGAAGGCCCATTACAGGTCTGTGTTCCTTGGTCTGTACTCTATTGAAAGAACTTTACAAAAGA
>NW_020868639.1:342701-345201 GCF_003789085.1 Penaeus vannamei | reverse complement strand
GAAATCGACAGGAGAGTTGGTTGTGATAGTATGTTTTCATATTATTTCTTTAGGTTGTATCTACACGCAAACAGACAATAAACACTCTTCATACGTAAATTGATCTGGTTATCAAAATAATTATAATAATGAATAGAAAATAAATTAATGGAATACAGTGATATCATTCTCTTGCTATTCGAATGTCTCTTAGTTTTCGAATATGAAAAAATATATAATTTCACTGCCCTGATCGATTCCAATATCTATATTATACCACTGGTGAATTCATGCCTCGCTTATGATTGAAATGATTCTACAGTAATTAAAACGCTTTTGATGTTTGTAATGGGTCGGATTGGAGTCAGCGTTGCAATAACATATATAGGAAGGTAAATGGCATGTGATACTTTTACTTATGTTCTCTTTTTCGTCTTAATTAGTAACTGCAGATTTTGGCGATCCGTTCAATTGTCAGTTATTAAATTTCCCTGAAAATAATCTACAGTATATTCCCATTAATTCCATGTATTTGATGTATAATAAGGATTTATGAGGTCGGCGTGGAGTGTTAGCAGGAAAAATGTGAAGAAGAGCATCTGAAAATAGTGTCGGTAGGGATCATTGGCATGTTTGAATACATGTTAATAATATCATTATTGTTAATGTTATTATTATTATTATCATCATTATCATTATCTCTATTTGAGTTATTATTATCATCTATATTTTCATTATCATTATTATCTTTATTTTCATTATTATTATTATTATTACTATTACCATTATCATTATTATCATTATCATTATTACTATTACTATAACTATGATTATTATCATTACCATTATCACTATTATCATCATTATCATTATTATCATTACTATTACTATAACTATTATTATTGTTATTATCATCATTATTTTTATATCATTATTCTTATCATTATCATTATCCTTATTATCATAATGATTACTGCTATCATTAGCATTATTATTATACTTATTATTTTGTGGTTATTATTTTTTCTATTATTGTTATCATTATACTTATCTTTACTATCAATTTCACTATTACCTTTATCATTATTATCATCATTATTATTATTGTTATTTCTATTAATATTATCATCATTATTATTATCGTTATTTCATATTATCATCATCATTTATCATATTATACCATATATCATTATCATTGCTATTATCGCCATTATCATTGATCGTGAATCCCGCACTACGATCTCCCTTCTGTATTTGGTTTCACTCTACACACACAGAATCCCTTGGTGTGTGGTAGCGTGAGTCCTTAACTTAATATCTTAATATTTTGCGTAATTAATGATAAGTAAAACATGAACTGAAAACATTTAAAAATACTTACAGATCAAACAAGGAAATGTAAAAAATGCTAAAAGAACCTTATTCTTTTATACTCAACTGCCGAGAACATGTAAACGAAGCTTCAAAGTGAAGTCCCTGGCTAAAAGCTTTTGCTAGAGTTTACGTTAAAAGCTGAATTAAACAAGGAGGAGGAATCCTAAATCACCCTCCGGCCTTTAAATATGAAACATGTTTCTAAAGCACAGTAGTAAAAAAGAACGGAAGGTGCATCTCGAGAGCCAAACTTAGTAAAAAAAAAAACGAATATACATACATACACGCACACACTGTCACACACACAATATGTAATGTACATGTATGTATGTATTATCTATCTATCTATATATATATATATATATATATATATATATATATATATATATATATACATACACACACAGACAAGACCTGATGGACAGTGAACAGAAAATGAAAGATTGAAAAATGAAATAAAAATGCAAGATTGCACTTATGTTTTCTTGTAAGTGTTGAGATCACGTTTAGTACCTTGTATGATAAAGATTGCAGGTTCTCAAGACGTATTTTACTTTCCGATATTGTTGATATGGCAACTGAGGCATTATAAGAAAAGGGGCGCTAATATATTCACTGACTGCTGACTCTATTTACTGGTAAATTCAGACATATACACTAATGATATCATCAGCCTCGTAAAATGATGATATCAAAGAAAACCATGAGGACATCGGGAAGGATGCCATAACCTAAATCAAGAGGAAAATAATACTATTTGAGAAGAAAAAGTTTAGTGGAATATAACTTCGAAGTTTTTCACTCCATGATGAATTAAAGTGTAAATAAGGAAACAATAGCTCCATTTCAATAAAGTTACCCATAAAAACTGCTACAAAAAGGAAAGAAAACGAAGAAAACGCGAAAGTACATAAAAGAACAAAGAAAACTACTACTGGGTAGACCAAAATAAAATCACAAACAGGCTAAAACGGACGAAACAACGGCAAAAAATGTATATATATAAAACCACAAAAGAAGGAGAGCGTTATCTTTATCATCATTAGCTTTATTGGCATTATCATTAGATTTTTAGGGTTTAATTGATAATTATATTATTGTCATAATCATCATTGTTTTCATTTTAAGTGTCCTTACTTTTATCATT
>NW_020868639.1:322701-337701 GCF_003789085.1 Penaeus vannamei | reverse complement strand
GAGGGAGGGAAAGAGAGAGAGGGAGGGGAGAGAGGGGAGGGAGGGAAAGAGAGAGAGGAGGGAAAGAGAGAGGGAGGGAGAAGAGAGAGAGGGGGAGAGGGGGAGGGAGGGAAGAGGGAGGGGAGGAGGGAGGGAAAGAGAGAGGGGATGAGAGAGGGGAAGAGAGCAGAGGGATAGGAGGGAAGAGAGCAAAGCATGGAGGGAAAGAGAGAGGGAGGAGGGAGTGAGGACGAGAGAGAGAAGGGGGGACAGGGAGGGAAAGAATAAGTGAAAATGAAAGACGACAGACAGCAGAGACAGAGAGAGAAAATGAGGGAGAAACAGACAGAAATACAAAGAGAATAGTAATAAAATCAGACATAGATAACAATAACACTGATACCAGTAAAATCCATAATGATAATAATAATAATAATAATAATAATAATAATAATTCAGGGTTTGCTGTGACAGGCTCTTGTGACATCAGTCAAATTGTGGCTTGTCTATTTATTGTGCTTCCAAACTGCCTCATATGTACGAGGAATGGCCGGGGTTACCATCCACTGGTTGTGCGCGGGAATCGAACGCAGGTCAGCAAGATTGCTAGACAACAACGCTACCACGGCACTGCGTAGTAAGACCGAACCCAAAACGACAACAAAAAAAGGGCCATACCTGATACATGAATTCTTCCGTTGGGTCATCCACGGACCGCTTGCCGATCGTAACGTTGCTATTGGCTGCGATGGCGACCAATCCCAGTCCTGGAGATAAGGGTTAGATTAACACTGATAGTATTTATCGTCCCTATACATATGTCTTTATTTTGTGATTAACGAAAGGTTTACAAAAATGGCGGACACTAAGATTAAATGAGAGAATGGAAAAGAAAGAGAAAGAGACAGAGAGAAACGAGAGAGAGAGAGAGAGAGAGAGAGAGAGAGAGAGAGAGAGAGAGAGAGAGAGAGAGAGAGAGAGAGAGAGAGAGAGAGAGAGAGAGAGAGAGAGCACAAGAGCGACTCCAGCGGGCTCACCGAGGAGGCCGAGAGCAGCGGCGCCAGCAATCACAGGCAGAGATTCAGCGCCGACGGTCCTCTCGATGTAGTCGTTGACGCCGCCCAGAGCCAGGGAATCGGACACGTCAGACATCCTCTCAGGGATTCGGAAGCGATGGGACAGCATCTGGCCGGCGTTGATCATGGGCTTGAACACGGGGGACGCCATCTTGACAGGGGGAAAAGGCTTTCGTTCAGATCCGCGGAAAGGAATAGCATCAGCGATTAAGGCCAATGGATGCGTTCAGCGCGCAATGCTGATGTGATTGTTAACAGTTTATCTTATGTGAAAATGCCGAAACTATCTTATCTATTGATCAGTTTCAAAGGGATGATAACGAATACCCTCAAATAATCTGAAGAAGACGACAATGAGGGATAAAGAGGAATGAAAACAACAATAAATTACTCAGCCAAGCACCATCTCGCGGCCTCGACCCCTCCGCCATACCTCATAGATCTGGGCGCCGGCCTTGCGGAAGGGCTCCATCATCTTCTGGAAGACGGGCTTCTTGGTGGCGGCCTCCTGGTGGGCGGCGAGCTCGTCAGCGTAGTATGTGGTGTATGAGGAGTCGGACCCAGCCTGGAATCGCGGGAAAGCGTGTCAGGGAAAAAACACACGTGAAAATGACATGAGACAAAGTGCGTCCAATTTCATGAAAGGTCTCTGGGAAGGTCCACTTCGTCTAGTCTCTTTCATGTTCTAATCAGCTGGCATTCAGTACCTATGTTAATATATGTTTCTTATTCCAATTCAATACTTTAATTGCTTTAAACTGAAACCTGCTGCCTTGAAAACCACTTCGATATTTCCTCTCAAAAGAGACTTCGCAAAGTTAAGTACGTCCGAGACCGGGATGAGTTTTTCCTCTCCTGTGACAAGTGGAGCATCGGTGGTCATAAGGCAGGAGGTCGCTTCAGTGAGGCTGAGGAACGCCCTTTTACGTGAGGAGGTTAGGTTTGTGACTAAAAGGAAGGAGATCGATACCTGCGCCAGTTGGTGGTTGGGGATCGGGATGGGCACGTTGAAGGTCGGGGCGCCGGGGTGAGCCTGCGGGCAAGGAGACATTAGAATATAAATACTCAGATTTATATATGTATATAGATAGATAAATGGCAGATAAACAGACACGCGGATAGAGAGACATATATAGTGCAATAAATATGTGCATAAACGTTCTGGGTTTTCCAAGCTTTGAAATGATTCCGAGTCCTTGGCTCACCTGGAACGTGGCATCCTTGATGATGAAGTTGCTGGGGTTGGCAGGGAGCACGCTGGCGGGGGCGTGCGGGGGCGCGGGGGCGTTGCCGTGGAAGGCCTGCGGGGCGCTGTGGGAGACCTGGTGGTGGGCGCCGGTGTCGTGGTGCACGGCGAAGGTCGAGGCCTCGCTATGGCCGAACGGCACGGCGTTGGAGATGGAGGCGTGGACGCTGGAGGGCGCCGCCACCACGGAGTTCTGGGAGGACGCGGTCAGAATCGTGGCGGGCGCGACGGACACGTGGGACGTCCGGGCAGCCTCGACCGGCTTGGAGGCCGTCTGGGCAGCGGCGACGGGCTTGGAGGCCGTCTTTGAGGGAGCGACGGACACGACGGAGGCGCTGAGCTGGCCCGGAGGCTTGGCGGCGGAGCCCGAGCCGTAAACCACGTCGTTGCTGGACCTGTGGGAGGTGGTGGAGAGGGCGCTGTCCTGCGGCGCCGCCAGGTAGCTGTAGCTCACCACCTGCAGGAGGAAGGGCTCAGTCAGGGGGCTAACGATCCAGTTTGCTTTCATTTGTTCTTTATAGCACTGGCCGCTCGAAGGAAAGGCTGTTCTTCCGTGATTTAGCATTTTAACAATGGTCAGGATATTACATGACTGTTCCCAAATACAATGCTTATAAGGGCTTATAAGTGTTGCTGTACATGTGTGTATATATATATATATATATATATATATAATATATATATATATATATATATATATATATATATATATATATATATATATATATATATATATATGTATGTATGTATGTATGTGTGTGTGTGTGTGGAGAGTGTGTGTATGTGTGTATGTTTATATACATTCCGCTTCTTCATTTGTTACTTTTACCTCCTACACAGAGAATAGTGAGCATACAAAAAAAAAAACACTTGGATCTCACATTTTTACGAAATCAGAACTACATACCAGCGACACCTGTGCTTCGTGTCCCAGGCGTGTGCTGTGCTTGCTGACGCACAATTCCATGCAACACATTCTCTCATGCTGACATCGCCTCACTGCTGACCATCACCCATGTGTGGCGTCTCACTTGCTCCATACAGGTCACGTCATACTATGTTGCATTCAGTTATTCTTACCTTCACAGTATATACTGCCATCGAAAACCTCTCATCTTTCCTTTTCTCAAAAAAAAAAAAAAAAAAAAAAAAATCACCTGCCACATCACTTAAAACCCTTGATGTGGCGAGTGCACAGGTCATCCTCAACTCTGAAGAAGGTTTCCGCGCAACTATCTTCCTCCCGTCGATCTCGATCTCGAAACTCACCTGCTCGGAAGAGGTTGAAATATTATCGTCTTCGAAGGAGGATTCCGCGATCACGCCAGCTCGCTCGTTCTTAAGATACTTCTGGTAGAAGTCGGGGACCTGAGGGCCTCCAGGGCTAAGGCCGGCAGGGTTAGGGCCGCCGATGGCAGAGGGCCGGAAGCCTCCCTCGCTCTGAAAGGGGGCACGGGAGAGGCGTGTGGTGTGAGGTGTGGGTGTGCGGCGTGTCTTAATCTAAGCTTATTGATGTATAAGTCCTTAAAGTACGGCTGTCGTCCCTTGTTTTTTTTTTTTTTTTTTTTTTTTTTTTTTTTTTTTTTTTTTTTCTTTTTTTTTTTCTTTCTTTCTTTTTTTGAAATGAACCGAAAAAAATGTTGCTTTGTTAGTCCTGGCTATGTACTTTTCCCTGAAATTATTTGACTGAGAAAGAAAAAGCTATGTTTTCCGTGTGTAAGTCTAGAGCTTCTTCAAATAAACTCCTAAAACCATGCTTTCACGTCTTTATTAAACATTTATTTCAGAAATAAAACCTAAATTGCTGCTCTCAATTCAAAATCATGTAAAAGTTTTTTAAATGTTTCCTTTCGTCTTCCAAGCTAATTTTCCTTTGAGTTTAATGTTCCTTTTATGATTACGTTCTTCCTGTAAGAAAGTTGTTAGATTCCTTGTTTTTTGTTGTGTTTTACAGTAACATGATTTTCCTCATTACACTGTAATATAAAAAAGTTGTGTACATATGTAAGTATTGTACGTGTATGTATCTATTTGCGGACGCATACACACATACATTCATATATGTATATATGCATATATACATACATAGATATATATGTATATATGCATGGACGGCGTATATACACACACACACACACACACACACACATATACATATATATATATATATATATATATATATATATATATATATATATATATATATATATATATATATATATATATATATATATATATATATATGTAATATATATATTATATATATATATATATATATATATATATATATATATATATATATATATATATATTATATATATATATATATTATATATTATATTATATTATATATATATATATATATATATATATATATATATATATATATATATGTATATATATATATATATATATATATATATATATATATATATATATATATATATAATATATATATATGCACACATATATATACATATATACACAATTTTACACACACTTACACTCACACACATTCACACTCACACTCACACACACACACACACACACACACACACACACACACACACACACACACACACACACACACACACACACACACACATATATATATATATATAATATATATATATATATATATATATATATGTATATATACATATATATATGTGTGTATATATATATATATATATATGTCTATCCCTTATCAATATGCATAAACTGTTTCTTGAGTACCTATCATATCAGCTGATTCGAACTTAGCTTAAATCAGTCCAAGAAGCACAAACGGGAAATAAGACCGAAGAAGTTAGTCCGGGTTGCGAAGATGGTCAACATGTTAGTTTTGCGGGAGTGACTCACCTGGCGGCCTCCTTTCCCTAATCAGACCACACCTTTCGAACGCTTCCTCGTCTACCTCACACACTAATTAAGACTTAGATTAAAACGTTTACCCGAGTCTCCAGTAAGTCTGATGAAGGTCTTAGTTCATTTCTTAAGATATTCAGTCTTACGTCAGTAGTCCCACAAAGAGGAGAGAGAAACGACCAACCTGGCCCTGGCTTCCGCTCGTCAGAACGCGGGCTTGGCGGTCGGCGGACAGTGATCTGCCTTCCACTTGGTTGGCTTTGGCTTCGTCTTCGGCCGTCCAGAGTTTGTTATTGATGATTCTGTCCTCCCGAGCGAAGGAAACGAGGGTAGAGCAAGTTGTATTATCGGGGAAAAGGAAACCAAGAATAATGCATGAATAAGGGAGATTTTGTTGAAAGATGAAATATCAAGTTATATATTGTAGATTTAGTACTTTTGAGAATGAAAAAATATGTAGATAACAGGACAGAATTCCGGAAGAACTCACGGGCTTGTCAGAAGTAATGAACACTTTCTTTGTTCCTAATCTCAAATTACCAGAATAATATAATGGCTAAAACTGTCATGTGCAAAAGTAATCTAAACTATGGTAAGTGAATTAATAATATCATTAACTTAATATATATAACCTCATACCCCTCACCCAACCACGCGCTTTCACAGATACAGATCTCTCTTATTTACATTATCTATTTATCTATCGCTAAGCTCTCCGACAACGGAAGAAAAAGATCCAGACGGTCTAAGAACGCACATACACACTACACCGTATATAAAAAAAATGGTTTCCGGACTTTCTCAAGCACTTTTTATTCCCAGCCTTCATCATGTTATTCATTGTACTGTTAATAATTTCCTCATTCAAAACCCTATCTCAACTGCAATCACTATTACACGCCTTCCCTCTTTTACTTGCCTCCCCTCGCATTCCCCTGCCCGTATCATTCTCATGTCTATCCTAAACACTCCTCATTTTCACCTAATTAACCTCCTTCCTCTCTCCTTCCCTCCCTTCTTCTTCCCTTCCGCCCCTCTCTCGCGACCTCCTTGTGCCCCGTGCCTGTAAACATGAGAAGATCAAGTGAGAGAATCGGTATTTTGACCCCTTTTGCTCCCTCACATTAAGGCGTCTTCCCCCTGTTTTAGTGAGGAACATATTGAAAAGGTGAATCAAGTGAGAACAATATCTCTCGTGGGAACACGGGGTCTGGCACGCTGATTGTTGTCGTGGGACTGCGGTTCCTTATATCAAAGTCTACATAAAGTGAATTGCGGGCATAAACCTCAGAAACGGTATTAATACTACGGTCCGTATTAGTTGTATTATATATATACATATATATATACATATATATACATATATATATATATATATATATATATATATATATATATATATATATATATATATATATATATATATATATATATATATATATATATATATATATATATATATATATATATATATATATATATAATATATTTATTTATTTATATATATATATATATGTATATATATGCTGCCTCTAACATTCGTACTTAAAAATTATATGTGTATGTATAATTCTTTGTGCGTACGGATTTTGTTATTTCTCAATATTCCTGATTCTTAAATACATCTGGATCTTTTTATTACAAACTTCAGGTCTGTGGTTCTCAAACTACGGAGATTTATCCACGTGTTGGTAATGAACCCGCTCCTGGGAGGAAATAAGGCATTTTCTGAAAGTGATGTTGAAGTAAATTGATGATGACAGTAAATCAACAAATAAATAAACGAATGGATAGTCAAACAGTAATGTTGACGACTCACGCTTGCAACGGAGGATTCCTAGATTTAGTGTGTATGAATACCAAAGTCAGAAACCAGCTGAAAGACGCAGCTGGTGAATTGCAATGTGCACTGTAATGATATTCACCTTTTATTCGAGGACAAACAGAACCATGTCCCCCACTAATAATGCAGAAATAATGCCTATATTCTTGTAATTGCTAAGAAGAAATAGTGCTTTCATTCCAACTTGTAATCAAAGGAATAATGCTTTATCTCAGATTTGTGTCAACGAAATTATATCTCATTCTTTATTTCTTCGGTAAATTAATTAATAACACACACAAAAAAAAAAAACATTAACACATCAGCATCGCAGTTATTTTTTTTTTTTCTTCAAATGGCTAAAGAAGAATGGGAAAGAACCAATAGTGATTTACAACCACTAGCGGGAAGAACGTTACCAAAACGTTTGAGAACCACTGCTACTGACAATCTGTCACACTACTCCTATTGCTGATTTTCTATACCTTCTCGTCTAAATTAATCCTCTACCGCCTGATAATCTACCTGTTACCTACTTGTATTTCTATCGTCTTCTATTCCCCTCATCCTATATTCCCCATACTACATCCTTCGCCCTTTCCCCTCCCCTTCGTCTACCCATCTACCTCTCCGCCGTCGCCTCATACCTGGCGTTCCTGTAGATCTGAGTATCGCTCGGGTCATCAGGCACCCTCACGCCGTGGATGATAGGAATGCCGTCAGCGCCTATCTCGATAACTCTGCCCTTCCTGGCGTCGCCCTTCACCGTTATCAGCGACGAGGTTATCTGAGGAGCCAGGTCACGCGGGGTCACGGAAAGGGATAGTTTTCTCACAAATTGTGGAGGAAGAAATACTATGAATATATATAAGATATATATATATATATATATATATATATATATATATATATATATATATATATATATATATATATATATATATATATATATATATATATATATATATATATATATATATATATATATATATATATATATATATATATATATATATATATATATATATATATATATATATATATACAGACAGACAGACATACAGTAACAAGTCACTTTTTTTTTTTTCTAGGATAAATGTGTATATGGCGTCGGTTTATTGTATGTTGAAATATTTTATTGGCGAAGTAGTCCAGAAGCTTTATTAGGAAAAAAAATAGTAACTGTTCGCGGATAGTTATCTAGCAAGTGCCAAGTGGGTTAATAATTTCATCAACTTTGTGTTCATGTGTTTCTTTTATTCAGTTGATTTGTTTATGTGCGAGAGTATGTTAGTCTATGTTCTAAGGTGCACAGCATGGAGTGGAGAAACACTAGAAAGGACAGCTACAGTAAGGCACGACTGAGACAGGGCAGGAAGCTCGTTACCAAGTTCAGCTCTCCAAGAGTTGCTTGAACTCTCGACTAAAAGCAGGATGTCTACCTAGGCGCTCGAAAGCTCCGCTAGTTTAGAGATCCAGAGGTCTGGTACATGGCTTAGGAAGCAGCGGCATATTACAGGAGCTTCAGTGCTAAAGCCAGACTTACCTTTAGAGTGCAGAGGCAACGAACTTGAACCTTCAGTGCTGGCGTGGGAGCGGACATGTCAATTTTCTGACCTTTTTACCGACTACAGTTACCATTCACATGCAAATGATAGCCATGCAGACACACCTACGTTAGCTTATTGAGTAATGACGGGATACCACTACCATACCACCAAGTTTAAAAAGCAGTCCCAAAAATGATTCATTTATTGTTGCTTTCTGTATGCAAGGGAATGGTCATGCATCCATCATGGCTTAAATAGTTTCGTGCGGTTAAGTTGCTATTGTTACGAATGGTATCATGGACATACGTCAGTCCTTTTCAAAACACAAACATTTGCAATACATCTACACCTGCGTCCTCCTCTCCTCCTCTCCTCCTCCTGCCTCCTCCTCCCTCCTCCTCCACCTCCACCTCCACCTCCACCTCCTCCTCCTCTCCTCCACCACCACCTCCTCCTCCCTCCACCACCCTCCTCCTCCTCCACCACCCTCCTCCTCCTCCTCCTCCTCCTCCTCCCTTCCGGTCCCATTCTCTCCCTCTCCCCACCCAATGCCCACGTCCCACGCACCTGGACCGGCGGAGGCACAGCGAGGGATCGGGCCTTGTCCTCCACGGTGGGCACGGCCTTCACGACGCTCGGGCTCTGGGCGGGGCTCTCGGCGGGGTTGTCGATGGAGCGAGCCGCCGCCACCGCCAGCGCCGTCGCCACCAGCAGGATCACCTTCATGGTTCCTGATGAAGAGAGAAATACGAGGATTAGGCTAATTAATAGATATTTTGGGGTCAAATGAACGACCAGAATTGGGACAAGGAAAGGCTTTTCCACTCGGCTGTTACAGCGATTAAAGATGATCTGGGGATCTAGGATGGAAATAATGACACGAAATATACGCTTTCAGAAAAAGAAAACGTATTCTGTTCACTTTCAAGTTCTTATAAACTCATGCATGTACCGGTTCACATATCTCTTCGCTTTGGATCAGGTTACTTTCGGTGACATTCGGATTTTGTCTGACTGGAACAGTACTTGTCAGCTGATGCACTTTTCCTCACGCTTTGATATAATAAGTTATTGCAAAGAGAGAGGGGTGAGCGGGAGAGATAATAGTAGACAGAGAGACATACAAACAGATAGATATTTCATAAACAGAGAAATGAGGAAAGAGGGAAGAGAGAAATGGAAAGACATTAAGAGTATATCTAGAATGATATTCTTCGTTAATGTCTAAGATATAATAAATTTTCTTCTCATTACTTTGTTCAGTGACAATGTTTCCTTTTAAAGACCGTCAGTGTAAGAGCACAATAACATTGTTAATTGTCTAAGAAAAGTTAATAACCATTACCGGAACTTCAAATTAGTACTGAAAGCAAATTAAAACCGAATGTGATGAAGAGATCTGTGTTCTATAAATATACTGAAGCGGAGACGTGTTCTCAATATATAAAATGTGGTTTATGACTACGAGACTGCGAGACGTAAAAATGCATTTGTATAATGGTTTATCGTTTATGTTAACTGATACAGTTTACTCGTCGTAGAAGAAACCGGTAAATTAAGCAGGTGGGGTTATTACGAAACTAATTATACCATTATTGCCAAATGAAAAATAGTTTTCGAAAGATAACGCACAGCTCGTCTTACGCATGCTATAGAGAACGTCCTCCACCGCAGACAATATCCAGAATACCTGAAAAACGTCACCGGGTCCCACGGGGGGGGGGGGGGGGCAAGAAGCAGAAGGGGGCGCGGACCCTTCCCGCCGAGAGCGCAGGAACCGCACTCGGCGAGGACCACAGCCGACCAGAGGCAGTTGAGCGGTTCAAAACCGATCATTTGCGATAAACAGGGCGGTTATGGACGCATCTGACCACGTGACCATAACCGCCATACACCGCCTTGCTCTTCTAACACATTAACCTTAAATAAAATTCTCAAGCCGCAGGCAAGCCACCTGGCCATTCGCGGCGGTAATAAGGAGGAAGTAGGCCTGGCAAGACTGGCATCAGCTGCAACGCCGCGGAAGGGATCTGCTCGAACATGAAAACGCGTGTAAGAAGACGCGAGTGTCTTCGTGAGAATGTTTAGTCGTTTGGCTTTTATGGCCACGCGAAGCTTCGTGTACTGCAAGTGTTTCGATGTTTGTGTGTCTGTATGCACATCATGAATATGCATTTGCGTCTGTGTGCAGTTTTTTTGTATTTATAAGATGTATACATCATGCGTGCATGAGTGTGCAGAAACACGCACTAACGCACAGCAGTACGCGCGGACATGCCTTTTCACTCTGCGGTAAAGTTAATTTGCCATAACCGACGTCACACATGGCTGTGCCAGATGTTGACACTGGCCCTCGCCGGCCCCTGGCCAGCCCTGCCGTTGCTAGGGTCTGTTTTTCTTTCTTTCCGTGTTTGTGTGTCCCCTCCCCCCCCCCCCCGCCCTCCTTTCTCTCTCTTTGTGTACTCGCGCGCACACAGACATATATACATATATATATGTGGTCTTTTTATATGCATATGTGCATATATATATATGTAAATACATACACACATTCATATATTATATATATATATATATATATATATATATATATATATATATATATATATATATATATATATATATATATATAATATATATATATATGTATATATATACATACATATATATATATATATATATATATATATATATATATATATATATATATATATATATATATATACATATATGTATTTATATGTATATGTATATTCATATATAATATATGTATATATATGTGTACATATATATATATATATATATATATATATATATATATATATAATATATATATATATATATATATATATATATATATATATATATATATATATATATATGTATATATTATATATATATATATATATATATATATATATATATATATATATATATATATATATATATATATATATATATAATATATATATACATACATACATACATACATATACATATATATATATATATATATATATATTATATATATATATATATATATATATATATATTATGTATATGTATGTATGTATGTATATATATATATATATATATATATATATATATATATATATATATATATATATATATATATATATATATATATATATATATATATATATATTATATATATATATATATATATAATATATATATATATATATATATATATATATATATATATATATATATATATATATATATATATATATATATATATATATATATATATATATATATATATATATATATATATATATATATATACATATATATATATAATATATATATATATATATATATATATATATATATATATATATATATATATATATATATATATATAAATATATATATATTATATAATATATATATATATATATATATATATATATATATATATACATACATATATATATACATATATATAATATATATATATATATATATAATATATATATATATATATATATATATATATAGACTAAGAGAGAGAGACTAAGACAAATCCGAAGTTTTCCCTTCCCAGCAATATAAATCCTTCCGTGATTAACACTTACATCCTCAAAGACTAAATACATCAACGACGACACAAGAACCCACCACTCGACGACCGAAACAACGACCACGAAATCGGAGGTCGTTGCAAGGGGTCACGACCTTTTCATTTAATAGTGCACAGCAGTTAACCGCCTGAATGTTTTGCAACCGTAAGATGAATTACTCGGTTGCTTTGTTGCTCTTTTGTATCTTTACTGTTCTTATTGCAATTTTTGTTATTATTTTATCATTATTTTCATTTTCATGACTATTATCATTATTTTCAGTAACGTCCTCATTATTATCATTGTCATTGTTATGAATGCTATTATTATTATCATCAGCATCATTGTTAACATCAGAATGATTATTACGTGTTTATTGCAACTATCATCATTATCATTTTTAGTGTCATTATCACAGCTACGAATACTGTTATTGCCATTAGCATCAACATTATCGTTATCATCATTATCATTATTATACCGTTGCTAGTGGAAATACTAGTACTAATAGTAGACGCTGTAGTATTAATAGTAGTAGAAGTAGCGATAGAAGTATTGGTAGTTGTGGAGTAGTAGAAGTAGCAGTAGTAGTGTAGTAGTCGCAGTCATAGTGGAGTAGTAGAAGTAGCGGTAGTAGTAGCAGTGGTAGTCGCAGTAGTAATGGAGTAGCAGAAGTAGCAGTAGTAGTGGAGTAGTAGAAGTAGCAGTAGTAGTCGCAGTAGTAGTTTAGTAGTAGAAGTAGCAGTAGTAGTTGCAGTAGTAGTTTAGTAGTAGAAGTAGCAGTAGTAGTCGCAGTAGTAGTGGAGTAGTAGAAGTAGCAGTAGTAGTCGCAGTAGTAGTTTAGTTGTAGAAGTAGGAGTAGTAGTCGCAGTAGTAGTGGAGTAGTAGAAGTAGCAGTAGTAGTCGCAGTAGTAGTGGAGTAGTAGTAGTCGCAGTAGTAGTGGAGTAGTAGAAGTAGCAGTAGTAGTCGCAGTAGTAGTTTAGTAGTAGAAGTAGCAGTAGTAGTCGCAGTAGTAGTAGTAGTAGTAGTAGCAGTAGAAGTAGCAGTAGTGGTAGTTAGTAGTAGTTTAGTAGTAGAAGTAGCAGTAGTAGCAGTAGTAGTAGTAGTAGAAGTAGCAGTAGTAGTAGCAGTAGTAGTTTAGTAGTAGAAGTAGCAGTAGTAGTCAGTAGTAGTAGTAGTAGCAGTAGTAGTTTAGTAGTAGAAGTAGCAGTAGTAGTCGCAGTAGTACTTTAGTAGTAGAAGTAGCAGTAGTAGTCGCAGTAGTAGTTTAGTAGTAGAAGTAGCAGTAGTAGTCGCAGTAGTAGTAGTAGAAGTAGCAGTAGTAGTCGCGCAGTAGTAGTAGTAGGTAGTAGTAGTAGTAAAAGTAGCAGTAGTAGTCGCAGTAGTAGTTTAGTAGTAGAAGTAGCAGTAGTAGTCGCAGTAGTAGAAGTAGCAGTGGTAGTAGTAGTCCCATCGTTATCGTTATCAGTGTGATCATTGAAATCTCCGAGGCGCTGGGAGGGCGGGTCGAGTCGCATGCAGATCGGGAGTCTCGTTGGGTTTGATGGTTTCCGGCGCGGGTAATATAACACAAGACCGTCAGTTACCATGGGAAGAACGTCTTTTATTGCCTCGTTAGTGACGTACCGCTGGAATTATATCAAAGCACATTAGGTAAATACGTTGTTTTATGTGATTTAGGGATTTTGAGGGAATGAGGAGAAAGATTTAAAAAATATTTTATGTTACCGGGAAAATGTTGTTTTGGGGGAAAATTTTAAGTACTAGCGTTTGTCCCAAAATAATTTATGTTACCGGGAAAATGTTGTCTTTGGAAAAATTTTAAGTACTAGCGTTTGTCCCGGATTTTCCCCAGTGTGGAAGCAATTGCTATGCTATTCTCTTGAGGTTTTGAAAGGAGCCACGAGGCGGGTCTGAAAAAGAGCCTTGGAAGAGACAATTATGGAATAACGTGTAGAACTACTTCTCCGGCAGCCATACACTCACGATTTTCTCTCCAGCGAGCGTAATTTCCCCACACCTGCTGTGACCTCTCTCGCTCTCGCTCTCTCTCTCTCTCTCTCCTGTCTCCTTCGGTTTTCTTACCCTATATCCTTCGGGTCTCTTTTTTCCTATCGTAGCTTGTACACGCAGATCGTCGCCGGTTGGATAACAATAAGTGCAGCTGCATATTACGTGCAATAAGTCTTGGCTTCACAATAATACGTAAGGAGGAGTCGCGGCCCTTCCTGACCCCGCGCCCCCGGGTCGAGGCGCCGATCCCCCGCCGCCACTTGCCTTCCAATCTCACCTCTGCCTCTGGTTAAGACTCGTGTGCACGAAAACGCATACGTCCATGCACATAAATACGCGCACACAAACGAGCATACATCCACGTTCACACGCACACACTACCCGATTATTCAGAGAAATATATCCATATATTCATCATCATTATTATTATTATTTATTATTATTATTATTTTCAGTCGTCTTAAGTCCCCGGGTTGAACCACCGCCGTCAGGAACGACCCTTCGATTCCCCTTCTGGCTCCTTGCCGAACAAAGGCAAGGAGCCTCCCTCACAAACCCCGAAAGACTCTGATGTAAAAGTGGAGCAAGATGCGTTTAGCGGGCGCGCGGAGGCCCCCCCTCGTAATGGCGCATTGTGGGGGCTGTTGTTCGGCGTGCGGGTTACGAGGTCCTGCCACGAGGCCCATCTCTGCCCCTCTCCCCCCCCCCCCCCCTCCCCTCTAACCCCTCTCCCCCTGCCTCCGATGTCATATACTTTCTACTCGAGTTACAACGAGACGTCAGGCGTCTTAGCGGAGTCTTGAGGGAAAGCCCGGTCGCCGAGATGGGAACTGTCAGGGCGAGGGCCGAGGGAACGAG
>NW_020868639.1:310201-317701 GCF_003789085.1 Penaeus vannamei | reverse complement strand
TGGTATTCGCTCCACCCAGCCGTGACGGGATTACACCCAGATGCGCTCTCTTGCACCGCGACTTTCTCGTTGCACTTGTCGAAAAGAGTGTTTTCTTGGGGCGTGGCAGATGCTCCGTGTGTCTCCGAAGAGATATAGTACATAGCGGGGAGGGCGAGAAAGGGCGCGAAGGAGCGGGTTTAAGGAGAGAGAGGTGAGGGAGGGAGATAAATATAGCAGGCTAGAGAAGGAGAGGGAGAGTGAGAGACGCGAGGAAGGGATTTATAGAGGGAGAGGAGAAAGAGAGAGAGTAGAGAGAGATGCGGAGTAGAGAGAGAGATGACAGAGAATAAGACAGAGAATACCCCACCCAAATTCAGAAAGAGAGAGAGAGCGAGTAGGGATGAGAGAGAGACAGACAGACAGACAACAGACTGGAACCCAAATTCAGTTCACACCATAACTCTATCAAATCGTCGCTTTATTCCAACTACTCTTACTAACGCTCTTAAATCACACCAACTCCGACAGTACAAGTTAAGCCACCATGACCCGCGCCACCACAACCTAGATTCCATTAACCCTTCTTTCCTTAGCAATATGAAGACAAATCTCCTTCCTCCCCCTCCTCCTATTCCTCCCCCCACGCCCCCTTCCGCTCTCCCCCCTATTCTCTCCCTTAACCCATTCCAATAAGGTTCCTTGACGTGCGCTGCAACAATGGCACCTTCCGGTCCACTTTAGAGGCAGGACAAACCGTCGACTTGTCATAGCGAATTCGTCTTCCGTTTCTGCCTCCGACTTCTTCCTTTTGTGCGTCATTTCTTGCTTTCCTGCCCTTCGCTCTCTTTCATTTGAGTTCGTTCGCAAAAGGCGTATGTGTGATGTTTCTATTCAAAGCGCTATATTTAAGAAGATGTCATACTCATCAAGAAATTGAACATGATAATGAGTCTAATGATTAGGATAATGATGAGAAAAAAACATGCAACAACAAAAACGACAGCAATTCAAAATGATAATTACAATAATAACAAGAACAGCAATAAAATGTACCTCTTACTCTCGTAACACGACACCAACATTTTCTACCACTAGAAAGAAAAAAAAAGAGAACAGAGATTTATGAATTATCAGACCTTCCTCCCTTACGTCTGTCACTCACCACAAGTACCGCCATAATCCTCCGCGTTGCCTCATTAAACTCACTTAAATGTAAAGGAACACTAGCTCGTTCGTGACACATACCGCCTCGAAATGTGGATAAAACGAGCGGGGCCAATTCCGAGCCTCGTCTTCTCTTAAATCAGCAAAATTTTGTCATAAATCAGGCCTTCTGTTTTGGGTGTTGCTTCGTGTCTGTGAGTTTGTGTGGTGTGTGTGTGTGCGTTGTGGTTTCAGAGTGTACTGTGCATATGTATGTTTTTATGTATGTTGTTTATATCGATTTTATTAAACAAAATCTTTCATCTATCGTATGTGTTTTTAGATAAAAAGGCACGCATATTTACGTGTCGTATATAAGTCCCTTTTCACATAATCATGTAAATTCTGTTGCATTGCCATAAAATATGGGAAAACCACCACGTCGAAAAACAAGTATATAAGTTTAATGGTGCCCGAAATTTAACGCAGAGAAAAAGTGAATGCTATGGATTTTCAGAGAAAATGTTTTCAAATGGTTTCCGGGTTTTAAAGCATACCCACGGGTCATGAATCAAACATACCCCTTGGCCATGAAGTAAAACATATCCATTAGTCGCCAGAAAATCCACATATTTTAGTAATAAAATAAAACATACCAATTTATCATGAAATAAATCACATTTATTTATCACGAAGGAAAGCATACCCGCTAGTAATGAAACAATCATTTGTTGCATTCCATGGCGATCCCTCGGTCCAGGTCAGTGACCACTTCTCCAGCCAGCTAGGAGGTGTCATGAAAAGCCAGCCATTGCACGATTTCATCATGCAGTCAGATCGGAATTTCATCAAAGCAACTCCCCGTCTGTGTTAAAAAAAAAAACGGACATCTGTTCTGCAACCTCAAAAAAAAAAAAAAAAAAAAAAAAAAAAAACTGAACCTGCGTACTCTAGAATTCATTATGAAATCACTTATACCGTAATTGAGTTGCTCCGCTGTTTCTCCTTCTGCTTCCTGTCGGTTTTCAGCTGTTTAGCCCACGGGAAAAGGCGCCAGTTTCTTCCTTTCTTTATTAATTAATTACTTTTTATTAAGGGGAATGCTATAGAGAAAGAAAAAAAAAAAAAGTTAGAGATACCGAAATAACCACAAAGTTCGATTTTATCTCGAGCTCTTATCAGCCGCTTTTGTCAGAATGAAACGACTACAATTTGGGTGAAAATGAAACCCTGAACGCCTGTAAAAAGAGAAACCTGGCACCAGTCGAGCATTTCTCTCTAGCACGCGCGAGCAATCGATGGATGTCAAGCTATGTCGGAGAGAGCGCGGGGTATATATGAGGAGCGATATGTAGGGATGAGGAGGATAGAGAGGGGAGAGAGAAGAGGGAGACGAGGCAGAACACTAGGCGGTATTTATGTCTGTGTATAGCGCGCGCGCGACGCGCATGGAGAGAAGAAGAGATTAGGCAGTTGGGAAAGAGTCGAGGACGGGGAGAGAGCAGGTATATACTCAGGAGAGAGAATAGAACGCACAAGAGAAGTATATAGCCGATTTTTAAGTGTATGGAGGAAATCTAAGAAGTTTAGGCAGCAGAGAGAGAGAGAGAGTATATACACACGTCTATGAGGAGAGAAGACGAAGAGCGGAGCCAAAGACGAAGCAGTTGATAATAAGACATGAAGAATGAAGGATCTCAAGAGGAATAGCGCGAGGCAGGTAGGCCAAGAGCGAGGTGAAGTTTGAAAAGAAAGTGAGGAGAGAGAGGATGGGGGGGTGTAGGGCCCAGGAGGATGGGGAGGAGGTGGTAGGGAGGGGTAGGAGAGAGAGGGTTGGAAGGCTTGTAGGGAGGGAGGAGGGAGGATGGGGGGGAGTGTAGGGAGGGAGAAAAGGGAGGTGGGGAGTGTAGGAAGGGAGGAGGGAGGGTGGGGGTAGTGTAGGGAGGGAGGAGAGAAAGGGTTGAAGGCTTGTAGGGAGGGAGGAAGGAGGAGGGGAAGTGTATGCCCAGATCTTTTCCGCCGCCATTCCATCGTCATTCGCTCGATTTTTTCATGGTACTGCTTCGCTGATACCGGTTAGCTGCATACGCCTCGGGGGGACCACCGCGGAACGCAGACACCGCCCGGTTATCATGCAGGAGCGGTAATCTCTCCCTTTTCCCAGCCGCTCCCCCCGTCCCATTTCTCCGCCCTTAATTTACGTTATCCTCGCGTTATCGTGCCTTTAATATGCCTCAAACTCCTCCCTTCTTTCTAATCCTACTTTCCATCTTCGCATCTCTCCTTCGTAAGCCATTTCTTTCAACGTTGACAATTTTCTTCTCGTCTCCTTCTCGCTCCCGACTGCCTGCGATTATCTCGCTTCACGTAATGAAGGCACGTAATGACGCCACTGCCTCACCTGCGCTCTCGCTCTTCGCTCTGCTTGCAGCGGGTTTTCTCTCTCTTGTTTCGCTCCTCTCTTCTCTTCTTCTCTCTTGTCCTTTCTCTCCACTACACCTCGCTCACTTCTCTCTCTCTATCTATTCTATTTCTCTCTCTTTTTTCCTTTTCTCTCTCTCTCCTCTTTCCCCTTCCCCTTTTTTTTCACCCCCTCCTCCCCCCTGTTCTCCTCCCTCTCTCGTCTCTATCTACTCCTATCTCCTAATCCCTCTATCTCTTTTCGTTCTCTTCTCTACTCCTCCTTCTCTTTCTTTTCTCCTCTCTCTCTCTCTCTACTCTACTCCTATCCTCATCTATCTATCTATCTATCCTATCTATCATCTATCTACTCTAACTACTATTCTCTTTATCTGATTCGGGGTCTTCTATTCCCCTATCTCTCATCTCTCTCTCCGTCTCTCTGAGTCCATCCCCCCCCCTATCTTGCTTCACCCTCTCTCTCTATCTTAACTCTTTCTCGTTTGCACAATCGAGAGAATGATGTAAAGAAAGAATATGAGACTCATCATAGTATTCTGACAGAAGAGAGTATGACGGAGTAGAGTACGAGACAAGAGGAGAGCCCATGCAGAGCACGCTACCCGCACGCATCACTCCGCAGAGAAGAGAGACGCTGAGAGCCCACTGAATGAGTTACTGTACGCACGCAAGAGAGAGAGAAGAAGCCAGGAGAGAGAGAGAAAGAGAAAAGAGAAGAAGAGACAGAGAGAGAGAGAATGAGAGCAGAGAGGAGAGGAGAAGAGAGAGAGAGAGAGAGAGAGAGAGAGATAGAGAGAGAGAGAGAGAGAGAAGAGAGAGAGAGAGAGAGAGAGAAAAAGAGAGAGAGAGAGAGAAAGAGAGAGAGAGAGAGAGAGAGAGAGAGAGAGAGAGAGAGAGGAGAGAGAGAAGAGAGAGAGAGAGGAGAGAAAGAAGGAGAGAAGAAGAGAGAGAGAGCGAGAGAGAGAGAGAGAGAGAGAGAGAGAGAGAGAGAGAGAGAGAGAAGAGAGAGGAGAGAGAGAGAGAGAGAGAGAAGAAGGAGAGAGAGAGAGAGAATTTATCTTTAGTAATTTATCTTTAGTAGTTTCAGACGCTAGGCGTTCTGGACGACTAAGCAGATGCAAAAAGATGCAAACAATTTTCATCATCCTATGAAAATATTGAAAAAATGTGTTGTTAGTGGTCTGTGTTAGCGTCTTTGGTCACTGGGTCAGTTCTATAACAACTTTCTATTTGTCTGTCTGTCTCTCTCCATCTCCAGTCCTGGCTGCCACGCTCTATGCTTTTCGTTCCCCCTCCCTTGTTCTTGACCGTAATGTTCACTAACTTGACTAACTTGGCCTTTTACATATCTCTCGGAGTCTATAAGATCTCCAATTAGCTATGTTGCATGTATGTGCTTTGCCATGCTACCTTTTACGTGGAAATGTTGCGTGATTAGACATAACATGGCTATGCTATCTTATACGTGGAAATGTTGAGAGATTAGACATAACATGGCTATGCTACCTTTTACGTGGATATGTTGCATGATTAGACATAACATGGCTATGCTACCTTTTACGTGGAAATGTTGCACGATTAGACATAACATGGCTATGCTAACTTTTACGTGGAAATGTTGCATGGTTAGACATAACATGCCTATGCTACCTTTTACGTGGAAATGTTGCATGATTAGACATAACATGGCTATGCTACCTTTTACGTGGAAATGTTGCACGATTAGACATAACATGGCTATGCTAACTTTTACGTGGAAATGTTGCATGGTTAGACATAACATGCCTATGCTACCTTTTACGTGGAAATGTTGCATGATTAGACATAACAGCATTGGCTATTCCAATAACTTCAAATCATAGGGTTAGTCCTGTGTTTTGCATAAATTTTCACTCTGCCATTTGCTGTCATCTAACTGCTAAAGGCTTGGACGTCTTCCGTGTGTTTCCATGCATGACGCCGTGGTCAGCTTGTTTACAGAAGCCTCGTTTACTTTAATCTGTGTTCCCTCGAGTAAGTGAATCTGCATAGGCGGCCGCGTTCACAACTGGGTCTCGGGTTCATGGGCGATTCGAGCGGTTCGGTTTTCTTCCTCGTTTTAATCTCTTTTCTCTTTTTTTATATTTGATAATTATATCCAAAATGATAATGGTAATAGTAATAATGATAATAATAATTATCATCATAGTTATCATTATCAATATCATTATCTTTTTTTTTTTAACATCTCTTTTCGTGAATTTTATTTGGTTGTATACTTTGCTTTTTTGGTCTTTCTTTGTGTTTATGCTCATTTGATTATTAAGGCCTTTATAAAATCACAGAGACATTAGTAAACACTACCCGCTATGACGTAAACTATTTCTTAAGATAATATGATAACACGTAGATTGTCATGTGCACTATACATATATTTTCCCAACTACATATAAGCTGCAGTTACTTAGAGAATGCAATCCCCAATTCTGCAAAATCGAACCAGATCCTTACAGAAAAGAAGAGTTATAGCGAAAAAAATAGCTTTTATGATTATTAAATTTCAGTTGCTCGAAGATTTTCCTTCCATTCTTGGCATTAATATGATTTTCACTTCACTAAATAATAAATTATAGATAGCATGTTTGTATCAGTATTTAGTTACATTCTGATGAACAGACAGCAAAACCTAACAAGAAAGATTATTACAAAAATTAATATAATGGTCATTAGTACTGTTCTGCTCCACTTGTGCGAGTGTTAAAAAGCCTGAATTGAAGCAGTGATGATGAAAAGTAATTAAGAATCATTTAATTAAGATTCATTACGGTAATGTTGGTCTGGATAAAGTAGCGGCGAGGGAGAAGGAAGTAATAATACAAGGTGTAGTAAATAAAAAGAATAAATCAATAAAAAGAAGATAACGGTAACTATGACAATAACAATAATTGCAATATGGCAAAGATGATAATGACTATCATTGTCTTGTTATATCAGAAATAAAGATAAAATTATTGTAACCATGATGATTTATTGGATATTGAATGAATAAAGATAATGCATGAAGTAATGTTTATAAAGATAATGATTATATTGATGACAGAATTAATACAATATTATCATATGGCGGTGATAGTAACAATAATAATAGTTATAATAATAATCCTCATTAAAATAATGATCAAATCTCAATAATGATAGTAACAAAAAATAGTACTGGTAATAATCATTGCAATAATAATCATTATAATCACTGTAATAATAATGATAAAATCAATAATAATGATAATGAAAACTATGGAAATAATAAAGATAATGATAAAAGCAACAATGATTATGATAAAGCAAATTATAATAGTAGTAATAATAATGCTAATAATAAATGATAATGATAATGAATAATGATGATAATGATAATAATATAATAATATTAATAATAATAATAATAAAATAATAATGATAAATAATAATAAATATAATAATAATAATAATAATAGTAATATGATAATAATAATAATAATAATAATAAATAATAATATAATAATGATAATAATAATAATAATGATAATACTGGTAACAATGACAATAATAATGATAATAATTACAATAATAAAACAATAATGATAATATTGATGACAACAATAACAAAGATATTATTAACGACAATAATACCTATACAATATTAAAGATAATGATGATAATGATAGCATTTGTAGTAAAAGTAATAATGATCATAGTGATAACAATAATAATGATGATATTGATGATGCTAATGATAATGAAAATATCCTTATTAATGATGATAATACAAATAATAATAATAACGATAATGATAATAATAGTGATAATAATGCTAGCAGTAAAAATAATGGTAATGATAATGATACTGATGATGATAAATGAATAAAGATGATGATAATAATAATAACAAAAATAATAATTGTATGGTAATTAGAATGATAATGATTATAATAATAA
>NW_020868639.1:295201-300201 GCF_003789085.1 Penaeus vannamei | reverse complement strand
AACAAATGAAGGAGGCTTTTCTCCTCTCGTCTTTCTTCATCGAGAACTATTGCCCCCCCCCCCCCCCCCCCCCAACCCCCGCGCTGAGAGAGAGGGTGTCATGACAGCTTGACAAGGTTCGTAATTGCAAGGGAGAAAGACGAAGAAGAGAAAAAAGAATAATAAGATTACAAACAAAAGACGAGAGGTCATAAGTAATAACAACAATCAGATTTAATAAGGCGGAGAGAAGGACATGATACACACAATAGAAAAGGGAGAAAGGGGAAAAGAGAGGGAAAAGAGAAAGAAAGAAAGATCAGTCCACCGCACAAACATTTCTCTCCCCTGTGAGAAAGGAACGTTCACCTGTTCCACTTACATTATGCTAAAGGATAATTAGTTCCACAAACTATAGATGGTAAATAACTAATATCGTCTGGCAGCCGTGAGAAAGCGCCTCCGCGGGTTTCCACTGCATGGCCACAAAGTCGAATATCGCTGATTGTTCTATGGGAGAAAGGACCATCTCGCGACGTGGATCGCTGAACGTCCGCGGCTCGGGAGAGAAAGCTGCCGAAGACCGATGCGCCGTTTTATTGCGAAAGAGAAAAGAAGCGAATCAATTGCCTTTATTCCCCGGATTCTGTTAATCACTCTCGGTATTCAGGTAATCAATCTATCGTGTGTTTGTGCGCTCGTATGTTTTTTCGCTCGTACACCAGCATCCACATGCCTGCGCGAGTGTGTGCTTTTGCGAGCATATATGCAGTAACTTATGTTATTGCATATATGTTATGTATATAAGCAATATACACTGCGCATCCTTATGCGAAGAAACGTGTGTGTATGCATTTGCACAAAATACGCAGTATATATGAGAAGGAAAGAGAGAGAGACAGACAGAGAGAGAAGAGAGAGAGAGAGAGAGAGAAGAGAGAGAGAGAGAGAGAGAGAGAAGAGAGAGAGAGAGAGAGAGAGAGAGAGAGAGAGAGAGAGAGAGAGAGAGAGAGAGAGAGAGAAGAGATAGATAGATAGAGAGGGACATACATAATAACAGACAGATAAACAGACAGACAAATAGACAGATATAGATATATAGATATAGATAAAGTTTTAGATATAAGATATATAATATATATATATATATATATATATATATATATATATATATATATATATATATATATATATATATATATATATATATATTGTGGTGTGTGTGTGTGTGTGTGTGTGTGTGTGTGTGTGTGTGTGTGTGTGTGTGTGTGTGTGTGTGTGTGTGTGTGTGTGTGTGTGTGTGTGTGTGTGTGTGTGAATGCATATACAAATTTATATAGATAGATAGAAAGACACAGAGAGAGATAGAGAGATAGATAGGCATATAGGTAGATAGATATGTGTATGTCCGTGCATGTATGCCTACACGTGTGTTTTTGCACGCATATGTGTGCATGTACATGCCAATGAACGCACAGGTGAATCCACCAGCCAGCATGACACTCCCAACCCAACCTCCGCAACTCAAGCCACTGACACGCACCTCAAACGTAAATGAGCAAGCTGTAATACATCCTGCAAGCCTCCATCCATCATTCTCTGTGCCTGCTTGAGTTGTTCCACATTTCCGCGACCAAGTTATTCTTTTTTTTTAAAGGCGTTTCCCACGTTAATGGGTCGGCCCTGCGAACAAGAGGCCCCCCGTTCTTACTCTTTCTTGGCCTCCCAGATGACGTCTCGGGCGCAAGGGCTGGGCGGGAGGATGGAGGGGAGGGGAGGGGGAGGTGGAGGGGTGGGGGGGAGGTGGAGATGGAGGGAGGGGAGGAGGAGGGGGAGAGGGAGGGGAGAGGGGAGCGGGAAGGGGAGGGGGAGGTAGGGAGAGGAGGGGGGGGGGAGGGAAGGGGAGGGGGGTAGAGGGGGAAGTGGAGGGGGAGGTGGTGGAGGAGGGGAAGGGGTGGGGGAGGGGGAGGTTGGGATGGAGGAGTAGAGGAGGGAGAGAGGATGGAGGAAGGGAGAGAGAGAAAGAGAGAAGAGAGAGAGAGTGAGAGAGAGAAGGGGGAGGGGGAGAAAGAGAGAGATATAAAAGTTTATAGATTCTTTCTTGTATTGAAGTGCAGGATACAATGTCTTTTAACAATAAAATACAGAGACGTACCAAACCCATAAGGGCTTATTTAGACACTTGATTTCCTAGAAAAGTATATACAGAACCAAAGCATTATTTACAATCATCATTTGGCATTTGGATATTTAGACTACTGAAATTTTTTACGCATTCTTTATAGATTGTATACCCTCCAGAAAAATTCTATTGTCTCAGTAATAGTTTTAATTTCTCGTTTCTAAACAAAACTTTAAGTTTTTTTTCGAATCCAAACATGCTGAGACCTTACCTCCTTTAAAGGACACTCTAAAAGAAAGTATTTTTTCTTTTCTATTTCATTCATTCAAAGGTATTCAAAAATTCTTGATGAATCAAATTTGCTTGAGAGTTGAAAGTTTCTTAAAAGTCTTATGGCAGTATAAGACTCATCTCTTAAATGATTTTTAAGCAATTATATATATGTATATATATATATATATATATATATAATATATTATATATATATATATATATATATATATATATATATATATATATATATATATATATATATATATATATATATATATATACATATATATATATATATATATATATATATATATATATATATATATATATATATATATATATATATATATATAATATTCTAAGTTCTCAGAGGACAATATATAGAAATAACCTGAGTCAGGAGTGAAATAAGGGACGGAGGACGGAAAGCGATAGATAGATAGATGATAGAGAGAGAGAGAGAGAGATATATGTATGTATATATATGTATATATAATATATATATATATATATATATATATATATATATATATATATATATATTATATATATATATATTATATTATATATTCATTTATCTATTTATTTATTTATTTATATATGCATATAAATATCTGTGTGTGTGTGTGTGTATGTGTGTGTGTGCGTCTCTGTGTGTGAGTGTGTGTGTGTGTGTGTGTGTGTGTGTGTGTGTGTGTGTGTGTGTGTGTGTGTGTGTGTGTGTGTGTGTGTGTGTGTGTGTGTGTGTGTGTGTGTGTGTGTGTGTGTGTGTGTGTAAAGAGAGAGAGCGAGAAAGCACGTGTGTGTGTGTTTCCATTGTCTCACTTTGTCTCGGCGGTTTCCCATCACAGACACAATGCAGCTAATCTTTTTGCGATGTTTTTAAAATTTCACATTATTTCACATTAATTCGTGCCACTCCATTCCGCAAAGAGGAACCAGCAAATTCCAAAAATATAATTTTCTTATGGCAAGAGAAATATAGATAACAAGAAGAGATAAAAAGGAAACTCAAAACTCGTTGTTTCCTTTTTTAACAATTCTTTTCTCACTCTCCATTCCTTTCCTCCTTTTTTCCCACATTTCTTCCTCTCTTTCACTTCCTCTGTTATTACCATCTTTATTTTCCTTTCTTGTCAATTAAGCGTTTTCTTCAGTGTCATTCCCTTTTCTAATTCTACTCTTTACTTACTCTCCCCTTCTCTCCCTCGCTTTCTCTTCCTTAATATTGCAGTAATTTTCCTTACAAGTTTATTTCTCTTTGTCTATGACCTCTTCCGGAAATTATCAAATAATTCCTTAATTTCTATTATGCATAAATCTTGCGCCTGATATACAATATCTCTCTTTTTCTTTGCTTCAACTTTCTTGTCTTATCATTCTTTGTTTGCCGTTTCTCCTCTTCTCTTCTCCATCTCTCCTCTCGTTTTTCTTCTCTCTTCTCCCCTCTCTCCACGCCTTTTCCCACTCCTTCCACCCTCCCTTCATTCCCGCTCCTTCTCCTTTCTCCTCCAACTCTCTCCTCCCTTTTCCTGTCCCCTCTCCTCGGTTTCTCTTCTCTTCTCCCCTCCACGTCTCTCCTCTCCTTCCACCTCTCTTTTTCCTCTCCCTTCATCCATTTGTCTTCACTTCCTTCTCTTGCACCAACCTTTTCTTGCGCTTCCTTCATCTTTTATTACCATCATTTTCCTTTCTTTTCCTCTATTCCTCTTCCAATCATACGTGTTCATATCTGTGTGCATAATATATATATATATATATATATATATATATATATATATATATATATATATATATATATATATATATATATATATATATATAAAACACATATACAATATATATGCATACACACACACACGCGCGCAACACACACGCACACACACACACACACACACACACACAACACACACACACACACACACACACACACACACACACACACACACACACACACACACACACAACACACACACACACACACACACACACACACACACACACACACACACACACACACACACACACACATATATATATATATATATATATATATATATATATATTATATATATATATATATATATTATATATATGTTATATATATGGAAAGTTATGAATGAGAACGAATATCTTCACAATATAAGACATGTATTTAACCGGTTTCGATTATATCTTCGTCAGAAATACATGTATTTCTGACGAAGATATAATCGAAATCGGTTAAATACATCTCTTGTATTGTGAAGATATTCGTTCTCATTCATACCTTTCCACATTTGTCAACATGAATATCATATATATATATATATATATATATATATATATATATATATATATATATATATATATATATATATATATATATGTAACACATATACATATATATGCAACACACACTCACACATATATATATATATATATATATATATATATATATATATATATATATATATATATATATATATATATATATATATATATATATATATATATATTTATATATATATATAATACATATACATATATATATATATATATATATATATATATATATATATATTATATATATATATATATATATATTATATATATATATATATATATATTATATATATTTATATAT
>NW_020868639.1:285201-290201 GCF_003789085.1 Penaeus vannamei | reverse complement strand
TATATATATATATATATATATATATATATATATATATATATATATATATATATGTGTGTGTGTGTGTGTGTGTGTGTGTGTGTGTGTGTGTGTGTGTGTGTGTGTGTGGTGTGTGTGTGTGTGTGTGTGTGTGTGTGTGTGTGTGTGTGTGTGTGTGTTATAAATATATGATATACACATATCTATATTTACATACATGTATATATATTATATATAATATACATATATAAGTCACATCTATATCTATATGTATATCTATATATACAATTATATTTTCATATAATAATAAATTTGATATATATATTTGTAAATATATATATATATATATATATATATATATATATATTATATATATATATATATATATATATATATATATATATATTATATATATACATATAATATATATATATATATATATATATATATATAAATATTATATATATATATATATATATATATATATAATATATATATATATATATATATATATATATATATTAATATATATATATATATATATAATATATATATATATATATATATATAATATATATATATATATATATATATATATTATATATATATATATATAATATATATATATATATATATAATATATATATATATATATATATATATATACATATATGTGTTTTAAGCTTATCAATAAATACATGAATTGGCTCTGTGTTAAACAGCCTCTGCATCAGCGTGAAGACTGCCGAAGCAAACTCCTGAAACTGCTCGTGCCGGCCGAACCAAGCGACCAAGCCTCTCCAACACGCGCTCCAAGTGTGACGAAGCGACGAGAGCCGAAGAAGAGGTCCTCCTCGCGTGCCTCCTCCCTGTCTGTGTCAGTCAGTACGCTTTGGGGCCATCGTAATCACACCTCCTTCTGTGATTTATTCGGAAACGGAGACATTTGGACGAGAAGATGTGTGGCGATTAAGCGGAAGTGGCGCTCGCACAAATGCACATAAATTTGTCGAGGCGCTGATGGATAGGTGGATGTGAGAGGATAAAGAGACACATATGGATATAGAGATAGAAGATAATACTTTAAACTATATTTTTTTATATCAAAATCTATACTTATATATAGGTATACTTATAATTACCATAACAAATTTTATTCAGAGAACTTAGATTTAACCCATCAGTCACGCTTATACAAATTACACCTCAGATATATAATCATAGTAATTAATCTCATCATCCAGTGACCACCACTTACCATCGCAAACAACAAAAACGTCACTCGCCTCAGATCCTCCCTCGCAGCAGAGGAAAAATAAACAAAAATCAGAGAAAAAGTTAAAAAAAAAAAAAAAAAAGTGTCGAGGGCCTACTTCCGCCCTTCAGCGCCGCCTACGCATTGCTCACCGACGACGGAGAAACTCGTAAGCGACGCCCATCGCCGTGTATTCTCCGCGCATGAGTGGGCGTCGTCGCGTACACGGAACCCGCGCCTAAGAGGTCCGTGTGAAGAAGACAACCAGAGAGTGATGGTGGGCGGGTTCTGGGCCAAAGTGGCGATGAATCAAGTGAAGGAAAGGGGTTCTTAAGTGTGCATGGAGGCTGCGAGTGCTTGGAGAGAAATCTTTGGGCCGGGAACATAGATGCCAATCAGGCGTTGAAGGGAAGGCATGCGAGGGAGAGAGAGAGACAGAGTGACAGAATTAGACAGACAGACATACAGACAGATAGATAGACACAGATAAACAGACATAGAATGAGGGAGAGAGGGGGGGGTAGAGAGAGAAAGAGTAGATACAGAGAAAGAGAGGGAGAGAGAGAGATAGATAGACTGAGGGAGAGGGAAAGGAAGAGAGAGAGAAAAAAGAAAGGGAGAAAGAGAGTGAGAGTAGATATAGAGAAAGAGTGGGTGAGATAGAGGTAGGTAGAGAGAGGGAGAGGAAGAGAGAAAAAGAGAAAGGGAGAAAGAGAGAGTGAGAGGAAGTAGGCAGTGAGAAGGAGGGAGAGAGAGAGAGATAGATAGATAGAAAAAAGAGAGAAAAAATGATTTTAGCAATGCACAGACAACGCAATCGAAAGAAAAAGAAAAACAACAGAACGAAGAAAGGCGAGCGAAAAGGAAAGTCACAAAAGAAAGCGGATGATAAGGGATTAGGACCAGGACAAACAGCAGTGAAAGTTCTCCCATTTCCGGCCGGCGAACGGGGATAAGTCCCTCTCGAACCCACACGAGAATGAGGCAGAGAGGGAGACCGTAACCATCCTCGGGGAACGTGGTCTAGTCCGCTTTTCCTCGCCCCCCCCCCTTCACCACTATTATCACCATCATCATCACCATCCCTATTACCATCTTCATCATCATCATCCTCGTCACAATCCTCATCATCATCATCCATCCTCATCTTCACCATCTCTATCACCATCTTTCATCATCATCCTTGTCACATCCTCCTCATCATCATCCATTCATCCTCATCTTCACCACCCTCATCATACCGCTCCGTGGCGTGTCACTTTCATCCACTTAGTGAGCCGAGACTGGTTGAATGGGGTTCAGGGGGGGGGGGGGGGAGGCTGGCGAGAAGGTGACGCGTCCTGCTAAGCCAACTAAATCAGATGAGTACTTTTTTTTCCCTTTTCTTGCTTCGTATCGGAGAAGATTTTTTTTTTCGTTATTGCTGTCACCGTTGCTGTCGCTTTGTATAGCTTTAATAACATTGTCTCCATGTATATATATATATAATATATATATATATATATATATATATATATATATATATATATATATATATATATTATATATTATATATATATATATATATATATAATATATATATATATATATATATATATATATATATATATATATATATATATATATATTATATATATATATATATATATATATATATATATATATATATATATATATATATATATATATATATATATATATATATGTATATATATATTTTTTTTTTTTTTTTTTTTTTCTTATTTCAATCCCTTTGGTAATTCGTTATCAGTCTAATAATGATTATCATTGTCATCACTGTTATTAAATAGCAGAGTATAGCTACGGAAATTTGCACCCGAGAAGATGTATACATACACGTCTTCATAATACGCACGTACACCAGTATACCCGTAAGCTGATACTCATACGCTATCACAACACGTCAGAGATAGCATACACGTTGCATGTACTCATACACACAGCCTCTCACACCCTCGATGATAAGCAAGAGCCTTGATAGGGTTAAGACACGTGACCCAAATCTATCCTGCGACCTAGATTCCAGCCCCTCGGCGGTGGGCGTCCTCGGCAGCCCGCCCTCGTCCTTGGGGATCCCTCGTCACGTCGCCGACACGTTGTCTCACGAGGCCTCAGGCAGCTGGGCATGTTCGCATCTTCATCTATATAAATGAATATAAGTAGATATATACTAAACTACTATCTACATAATATATAAATAGATAGATAGGTAGATAGATAGATAGATAGATGGATGGATGGATGGATGGATGGATAGATAGATAGATAGATAAAGAGAAGAGAGAGAGAGAGAGAGAGAGAGAGAGAGAGATGGAAGATAGGTTGGTAGGTAGGTATTATATATATATATATATAATATAATATATATATATATATATATATTATATATATATATATATATATATATATATATATATATATATATATATATATATATATATTATATACATATATATATATATATATATATATATATATATATATATATATATATATATATTAATATATATATATATATATATATATATATATATAATATATACGAGAGAGAGAGAGAGACCACATATCCCCTTCTGGTCTGCTACATGCGTAGCAGTGAAAGCTCTCTCCCTGATAATAAATGACACCCACTAGACCAAAAATAATTCATAATTGACTACATTACGTTGCAGCGAATCGTCACCACCCCGGCGCTGATGGCGTAATGGCACGGTAACGAACGCACCATAATTCCACAGAGATAACCACACGACCCGCATGATGTGTGACTCTGCTCGTGTTTGGGCGTCGGGGAGAGACCCAGCTCGGTAAAAATTTCCCTTTGATGATGTCATATATTAGCTTTATCCAATTTACATAGGATGATTAGTTAAAGGATGTGATATACATATCTTGTCGTCAGTTCTAGAGGATGTAAAGACTAGATGATGTTATATATTAGCTTTATCCAATTTACATAGGATGATTAGTTAAAGAATGTGATATACATATCTTGTCGTCAGTTCTAGAGGATGTAAAGACTATTGTTGATCTTATACAAGACGCCCATAATGATAAATTTCTCATTCTGTACTCAATACATGGTCCAAGACACAGTTCTTTCAGTACTAAGCAGCAGAAAAAGTATGGATCTCCTCTTTCTGAGGATGAGGATGTGAGATGCGAGAGGAAAGAGGAATAGACTAAGTACGGATGGTATTTCCTTTTAAGAGAGGAAATACATCTTTTCATGTCAAATAAATGGTGGCGTAGTTGTATGACGAGGCGCGGTTGAAGTGTTCACAGCCGTATCCAGACTCACCATGACATGAATCTATTTTGTTTAGAGATGGCGAGGTGAAATGCACAACTGAGGTGGAATGTATGAATGGGATCTACGTGTTATAATGACAAATAGGAGAGAGAGAGAGAGGGAGAGAGAGAGGAGAGAGAGAGAGAGGAGAGAGGGAGGGAGAGAGGGAGAGGAGGGAGAGAGAGAGAGAGAGAGAGAGAGAGAGAGGTAGAGACGAGACAGAGAGAGACTGTGTGTACAGACATTACTGGAATTCGTATCTTTTTATTCCAAACACTGACATATTAGTGCGCTTGCATGTGTGAGAGAGGCAGACATATAGATAGAGATAAAGAGATAGACAGATGGAGAGAGAGAGTTAGAAAGAGAGAATTAGAGAGAGAGCGCTAGAAAAAGTCGGAGAGAGAGAGAGAGAGAGAGAGAGTGTATGTGTGTGTGTGTGTGTGTATGTGT
>NW_020868639.1:272701-277701 GCF_003789085.1 Penaeus vannamei | reverse complement strand
GGTTGCTATGAATGAGGGAGTAGTGGATTTGGTACAAGAACGTGCTAGCAGGATATGCGATAGTAGCACAGCACTAGTACGAGCTTGGGTTGTGTTTCAGTGGCTGTGGTTGGTGTCTATTCTTTCTGTATTCGTCTTACATTATACGTGACAGAGGTTGGCAACCTTTGGTACGAGTGCCAGTCTTGGCACGCAGAGCACTTGTCTGTGGCACGTTATTTAATTCAGAGGAGCAAAGAAAAAAGTTAAACAACAAAATGGGAGAGAGAGAGAGAGAGAGAGAGAGGGAGGGAGGGATGGAGGGAGAGGAGTGGATGAGAGAGAGAGAGAGAGAGAGAGAGAGAGAGAGAGAGAGAGAGAAATAGAGAGTCTTATTATCATGGTCAGCTAAATTTTAAAATCGGGAAATGCTGGAAACTACTGCGAATGATCATGCAGCCTCCACATTAAGTTCCCGGACACCACTGTCTGATAAATTCTGTTGCATGAAGAAAGTAGCCTTGGTATTGCAATTAGCATTTGTGTATAGATATTAAGATGATGAGTATGACTCTAAAATTATAAAACACTTTTTTTTTTTTTTTTTTTTTTTTTTTTTTACAAAGAATACTAAAATCTACAGAAATAATGATGTTATACATGTACAGGAAAGTACATTTGGGTATACAGTGCTGAAAAATAACTGACACGCAAAGTTATGAATAAGAAGACATTAATCATAAACTGGCACACTATGCTCAAAAGGTTGCCGACCCCTGCAATGTGATGACCGTTTACGACATTCGTTGTGTGTAGGAACCATGTCTTTCTACGGCTATTGCGGGTGAAATCTGAATGTTAAATGTGTATATCGTGTTCATCCAGTATTTTTTTTCCAGATATGAATAACCGAACTCGTGATGTTGACAATTATGACAAGTCTCTCTGATGAGCCGTATCCATGTTGACAAATGTAGAAAAGGTATGAATGAGAATGAATATCTTCACAATACAAAAGATGTATTTGGCTGGTTTCGGACGTATTTCAGACGAAGTCAAATACATCTTATGTATTGTGAAGATATTCATTCTCATGCATACCTTTTCTAAATAACTCTAAATAATCTCTCTCTCTCTCTCTCTCTCTCTCTCTCTCTCTCTCTCTCTCTCTCTCTCTCTCTCTCTCTCTCTCTCTCTCTCTCTCTCTCTCTTCTCTCTCTCTCTCTCTCTCTTCTTACGGTACATCTTGCATATTCATTCACATGACGTACTTTCTCCTGTCCATCATCTTGGTCGTCTACACAATTTCAGTAACCTCTATGTAATCATATTGCATTCATGTATTTGTATTTTATGTCATTATTATGAATATATTATACTTTAACATCTCTCATATCTCTTATCTTTATCAAGTTCTATTCATATGTTGATTTGACTCGCAGCTCCTCATGCAGAAACCACCAAATGCTATTATAACTATATACTATAACACATTTAGAACACTAGAACTAGCATCCTGGTGCTCGCAAATTACTGCCACATCAATTTTTGCTGAATCTGCTTTATCGGCGACGAGCTAAAAGTTGGTTCTGTTAATGTTCTTATAGATCTGGCAACTGGTTTCAGAATTATATGCATAAATACATGCTTTTATATACATATACAAATACATACATAAATATATATATATATATATATATATATATATATATATATATATATATATATATATATATATATATATATATATATATATATATATATATATATATATATATATATTATATATATATATATATATATATATATATATATATATATGTGTGTGTGTTTGTGCGTTGTGAGTGTGGGTGCGTGATTTTCCTAATCATTTACTTATTAACTGATCTATTTACTAACCATAAGCTTACGTATTACTGTTTAGCTATCTATCTGCCCCCTCTCTTATGCCCCTGTCTACCTCCTTATTCATTCATTTATTTAATTCCACTTTTCTCCTGTTTATCTTCAAGCCCTTTTCCTTTTTTTTTCTTTTCTTTCTTTTTTTCTCACGCTTTCTATATTTTCCGATTTCTTGTTAAAAATTGTACACATGAGAATATTGACAATAATATTTCCTTTAATACAATACATCTATAAATTACTTTGTGTATTGTGGATTTTTCTACCATTCATAAACAAAAAAAGAAATATGAATGTACATCTAGCAGTAAATACATAAACAAAAGCAAAAAACCATCACCACAAACCAATCAATTGCAATCAACGCAACTGATCGGCGTACAACTTACACGCCTACGCATCTCGAGCCATCCCCGCCCACGTATCCTCACCACGCCCACCCCGAGAAAGTCGGAACCGGCGCGTGTCACCAGCTGCGGCCACAGCGTTGGAACAGCTGACCGCAACAGCCGCAGATGTTTACCCGGCCGCCACCTGGGTTGCCTCGCGCGCGCACAACACAGCCGGACTTTCCCGTTGCGAGAGAGAGAGACAGCGCTGTGTGAGAAACTTGACTTCGGATCGTTCGTGCCATTTGAATTTCTCTTTCCGTGAGCGGTTTTGGGTCCGTGACTGGTTTATATGGCGGTTTGATGGGAACTCTTGTAAAAGGAAAATATATGGCTATTGTTGTTATTGTACTGTAGAAATTTGATTTATTTACTAGTGAGAAAACTACACTTTAAGCCTAATTCTATATATTTGTCGCACGGTTTGCCGAAAGAAATGATCTTTTTTACGTGCTATTGTTATTCTAGATAAATATTTAGTTCCGTAGACTATACACCGAAATAGAAATATTATCATTTTTATACGCCTATTATTATACTTGTGAAAGAATCTATAGCAATGTATTTTACGAAACATATTTGCCGTGCCTTTACTTTCTCAAAAGGAGGATCTATCTTGACATAAATACCTGCAAGCGACAGAATTTTCGCAAAATTTAAGAGGCAGATATCGACAAATAAAATACAAACAGACAGATGGTTGGGCAAGGATGTCCGAACAGATGAACAGTTAGAAAGGATGACAAAGAGAACGAGGAGATAATTAAAGAGACAACCAAAGAGAGTGATAAATGGATAAAGAGAGAAAAGGATCACTTACTTTAGGATTTATCACACAAAGAGATTAAAGTCAAAATATACGAACCTGTCCTTGTGGTCACTACAATGAATTCATGCTTGCCTCATCTAGTGAATAATATCAAGGCACTAAAACAAAACAGAGGCAAAAACATGGCCGCTGCACTGACATTCTTAATGCTAGACACAGACTGGTTTTAGGCATACAAGCATAAGGATAAATTAATGATAATGATGTTAATAGAAATTTAAATCTAGAAAATGGCAAGGTTACAAGGCGATCTAAGAAGCAGTTTGCAATCCGCTAGCTTACCAGTTTGCCGTCACAGTTAGCAAGAATTAGCTTCTGATAACTAACCGCAGTATATCAGAAAGTTTGTAAAGGTTATCTGCTTACTGAAATACAGTGTGATTCTCCGAAATACACTGACGAAAATACAGTACCATAGTTTTGTTTCCGTTATCAGAGATGGCTTTATAAAGAGCTCTCTTTAATGCGTTGGAGCCTTTGATGATGAATATAGATTGCATATATAAAAAGTATAGATAGCTATAGATAGAAACATTAATAAAATGGTGCAAGAAAGAGAAGATTGACAAATTCTTAGAAAATGGAAGAATAGATGGAGGAGATAAAGAGAGAAAGTGCATGTGCTTCTACACGCGTGAGAAAGTAGGAGTAGAGAGACAGAGACTAACAAAAGGTATAATTAGAGAAAAAAGGACTAACAGAAACTCAAAAGCGAACACAGCTGAGGAGAAAAAAGATGATACGTGAAAAGGCAAACCCAGAAAAAGGAAAAAAGGAAAGCACAATTAGGAGAGGGGAGAAAGGTAATAAACAGAGAAAAAGGAGAATGAAAGAGAATGAGAGAGAAAATATACCCAAACACACAAAAAAAAGAGAGCATGTGAGAAAAATCAAGAGAAATTCCGGTACGCATCGCAGTCTGGCAGAGACAGAACATGTGCAGTGTACTCATCTCCTAAAAACAACCAGCAGCATCCATAGCGTAGGAAGAGACGAAGAAGGGAAGGGAAAAAAGTTCACCGAAATTAGACCTCTCCGTCTCGCTCTGTTTTTCCCCGGCAACACACGCAGAAGGGAAAGAAACAGGCAAAAAAAGGGAGGGGAGAGAAAGAAGCGATAAGAGTGAAAGTCTCGAGTGAGTCTCCGCTTATTCCATCCGTAACAAAGGAAAGGGAAAGCTGGGGCGAGGGAGGAAGCACGGTGGTTTGGCGAAGCATCCTTTGCCGGGCGGGGGGGGGGGAGATGGGCGTCGGGTCTCCTTAGATCCGCCAGGGGGTGGGCGTGGGGGCGCCTCGTCGAAAGGGTTAGCTAGCCTTCACGTTCGAAGTGACCAAAATGAGATGCGCTTCATGTCACTATAAGGATATTGAAGAGTGTTACGGGCGATTCATATCTTCAATGCTTATGACAGTGACAGCGAACTACATTTCGTGCTCCACGTGTGCCATGCCTTCTTTTTATGTGTTTCGGTATATTTTCTCTTGATTTGCGTGCGTTCGCAATGACGAGCAAGCATGAGCAAGCAGGTATCAATGCCAAGGCGGTGAGAGCGGCCGCTGCATGACACAGACCCAGATGCAAGCCGTTTTTAACACGAACGTTGTGTTGGCAAGTCTTAGTTTTAATGCGTCATTTCGTCGTCTTCTGTTTTGGATTCGGAACTTCTCTCTCTCTCCTCTCTCTCTCTCTCTCTCTCTCTCTCTCTCTTCTCTCTCTCTTTCTCTCTCTTCTCTCTCTCTCTCTCTCTCTCTCTCTCCTCTCTCTCTCTCTCTCTCTCTCTCTCTCTCTCTCTCTCTCTCTCTCTCTCTCTCTCTCTCTCTCTCCTCTCTCTCTCGCTCTCTCTCGCCCTCTCTCTCTCTCTCTCTCTCTCCTCTCACTCCTCTCTCTCTCTCTCTCTCTCT
>NW_020868639.1:258557-266685 GCF_003789085.1 Penaeus vannamei | reverse complement strand
TATATAATATATTAAATATAATATATATATATATATATTTATTATATATATATATATATATATATTATATTATATATATATATATATATATATTATATTATATATATAATATATATATACATATATATATATATATATATATATATATTATATATATTATATATATATTATTATATATAATATATAAATATATATATATATATATATATATATATATATATATATATATATATATATATATATATATATAAATATATATATATATATATATATATATATATATATATATATATATATATATATATATATATATATATATATATATATATATATATATATATATATATATATTATATATATATATATATATATATATATATATATATATATAATATATATATATATATATATATATATATATATATATATAATATATATATATATATTACATATATATAAAAATAATATATACATAAATATATATATACTATACACACACACACACACACAACATATATAATATATATATATATATTATATATATATATATATATATATATATATACATACAATACATACATACATACATACATACATACATACATACACCACACTCACACACACACTTCACTCACACACACCACACACACACACACACACACACACACACACACACACACACACAACACACACACACACACACATATACACATACACATACACATACACATACACAACACACACACAACATATATTATAAATAAATAAATAAATAAATATATATATATATATATTATATATATTATATATATATATATATATATATATATATATATATATATATATATATATATACATATACATACATTAACACACACACACATAAAAGATAGATATAGATATATAGACAGATAGATGTAGATACAGATAGATTTGGAGAGATATAGATATAAATATATAGATATAGATAGATGCAGATATAGAGAAATAAATGTAGATGTAGATATAGATAGATAGATAGATATAGATATGGACAGATAGATAAATATAGATATGGATAGATAACAATAAGATATAGACAGATAAATATAGATATAGATAAATATATATGCATAGATATATAGATATAGATAGATACAGACATAGATATAGAGATATAGATATAGACACACAAAAACCCTGAGTCTTACCTGGGTTGAAAATCTTTAATGAATGATTGAGAAAACCTCTGTAGGATGAATAAACAACAGGAAGGACTGGCAGCTGCCCCTCGATAGCAAGGTGGAAAGCGCCCTTTTTGAATGGCAGCATTTCATCTGCCATACTCCTTGTGCCCTCAGGAAAGACCCATAACTTGACCTGGTACATATCAAGCCATTAAAGTCAAATAAAAGAATAATTGCACATGTATAATAGTACAACAGACACCAAACAGCAGCAGTGAAACTCATGAGGAATCCTTTAAATATCTGAGAGTGCCTAATGCTCGACACATTGCAATACAGAGCAGTCTAATAGAGACCTACTGTAGAGCTCAGGGAAAGTTGGAAAAGTAAATTCAGAAAGAGTGTATCCTTGTGTGTATTCCTTAAATTGTGACGTATTGTTTTGACTGGGTGACTAGTAATCCATCTCTACTCCTGCCATTCTTTGTGTATAGTGCATAATTAAACTTAATGTCAATGAAAAAAAATTTAGAGTAAAGTCTGAGAAGGATGGGGGTATATTAGGGCACACCAGTCTGTACCTAGGTGATTGTCTGGCTCACAGCTGGCATGGGAGCTCAAGGGAATGGATTCATGGCATGTCACGATATTACCGTGTCACTGATTATTCACCATTTTGTGATAGTACGCCACCTGTCACTAAAGTTACCACAGCTTTTGTTTTTAAATATCAGTTGTTCATGTTCTTATTTTCCTGAATGAATCAAATAGTCTTTTTTGCCTTTTGCAAAACATTCTTTACTCTATTTTACTTAAACCAGTAATTATCATAGTTAAACAAAAAACAGATTTATATCAACCTATAATTTCTTAAGAAAAAGTTTGAACACTTCATTGTGACGAATGTAGTAATAGGTATGACCTAGAATGATATACATTCTTACTTTTATCTATAATTGGAAGAGTACTTAAATAAGTATCAGATCTTCAAATGACTCAAAACCAACGAGAGTGTATGGTACATAGTTAATTCTGAACACTGATGCATGTCTATACATGTACTCTGCACCATACAGTACTGTGTACCTTACATCTCCATGTGAATGTTTACTTTGATATAAAATTTACATTTTTATACCATGGTCAGTACTGTATTGCCTGTACTACCTTGTCCATCATGCATAATTGTTACAAATATCTACAAAATAAAAAGAACAATCACAAAGATAAACAACTTTAATCTGTGACATGAGGAATTAACAAACAAATACACAGAAAAAAGGAAAGTGAAAGGAAAAAAAAAAAAAGACAGAAAATACATTACACTGCTGTTTTAGCTGTTTCACATCCCACACGTTGAATGTGAAAAAAATTACAATACCACTAAAGAGGTTAAATAGTTAATGGTTGAAACAAATAAATGTGCTAGACATCAAAGGACATATAGCACTATGGTAAAATATTGTGGCAAGAAGGGTAGAGAAGAGTTAAAGATTAGAATAAAATGTGTTAGATGTCAAAGATTAGAGTATTATAAGATGGTGTGGTAGTAAAAAGGGAAAAGAGAGGACCAAATGAAGTAGAGCCGAGATTAGTAAAAAGGGGGTAGGGCGATTGAGTTGTAGAAGCAGCCAGAGAAGAATTCAGGGGATGAAAAAGGGAACTGGGAAGGTGGTGAAGTAATAGAAATGTCAGGAAAGGAGAGGTCTGGAAAAGGACACTACTGTGAAAGAAGGGATTCATGAGAGCACTCAAGTGGGAGTGGTAGAGACAATGTGGAGAGGAGGAGGATGATGGATATCAGCTAATATTTCAAATGAAGAGGGAGTAAGAATAGAGGGATTGGTGGGTGGTTGATGGAGCGAACTGATCCTTTGGGTCATCTTTAGGAAGATGACCCAAAGGTGAGTTGTGTGAAGAGGACTGAGAAACAAAGGTTCTTGTGTAAGGAATAGAAGAGGGGATAGATATTTGAGGAGCAAAAGATGAGGAAAGTGTAGGAGAGGATGCGGTAGAAGACGGTGGAGTGGAACATTTAGGTTGCCTGGTGCGACAAGTAAAGTAGGGTAGGGTAGGTATCAGGGAAGTGCTAGAGATTGGAGTATCTGGACCTAGACTAGAAAAGGAATTTAACTGGGGGAGAGGGGAGAGTATAGGTAAGATGGTTCAAGGTAAAGGGAAGAGATACTGGGGGAGATGCTGAGACATCTTGAGAAGATGGGAGGGAAGATCGGAGAGTGGAGTGAAGAATGGCTTGGGAATAAGTAGAGAGAGAAAAACCTTGTCGTCATGCTTCCTGTCTGGCCTCATTTAGAGTGAGGCCTAGCTTGAATCTGAGAACTGCTACCTCACATTCTAGTTTATAGGCAGGGCAGCTCCTTTAACCCATTGGACCTGGATGATGCGGTCACGTTATGGAAAAACTTGATCCGAGGGGCAGGTGACATAAACATGCCATCAATCAGGCCATCTGGCCATGGCCTGGGTGACGTGACTTGCTGTCATGAGCAAAGGCCAGGGTGCCAGAAACGACTCGCCAAAAGTGCACAAAACCTCTTGGAGCGGGATTTGACTCATTTGGCTCTTAGAAGGGGGCTTTAGCATTATTCCTATCGATAAATGAATGTGGAATGCGATGTGCATAAGCAGTGACCTGAAGAGCACTGGCTCCAGGGAGGATGCCATTTCCATGCTGCACACCATATTCCTGGCCGCTGTGACTGGCAGCACAGGTTGTATTACATAAAATTGAAAACTACGAAAAAATGAGATATATGACACAAATAACCAAATGTTCCATATTTTTTTCATTTTTTATCATTTACTACATAGAGAGATGATATGGAGTCTGTGCAAGGAAAATAAGCTATTACCATCTAGATAAAGCAAATCAGAAGACAAATATGGACTTTGGAAAATGGTGATAAAACTAAGAAAGTTTACACAAAATAGCTTCGCAATGGGGAAACAGAGTCTTGTCACTGCACTGCACTGGGTGTGTGTGCGCGCCCAGCCTATGTGCCGCACATCCAGAATGTTGGCCACTTACGTAACCCATTGCCCGGGTTTTCGACAGCATGATGTCCGTGACACAACCAGATCCAAAGGATTAAACTACATTATGGGAGCCACCATAAATGGCACACGTGTGTGACTGAGCCAAGAAATTTGAGCAGTCATGACCAAGTTGGGCATATAGAGGGCAACAGGCTGTGGAGCGACAGTGTTTGGTTGGGTTGCTAAAATGCCAACATTTCTGACATTCAAGAAGAAGGGGTTGATATGGCAGGACACTCCACCAATATACATATCATGTGGGAGGTCATTTCTATAGAAGATAACCTTGGCAATATTGGCATGGGCCTTCTGATGGCCTCTGGGAGGAATGGTGTTGCAATGTACTGCCACAGCATGATAATCAACAAGGCAGGCAAGTAGGTAATATTCACAGTCTGGCCAGTTCTTGTTGTAGATAGGACAAGCAGTTGGGGAGACAGAAACAGTTATAGTTAAGTATTAAGAGAGGAGTGAGGTTCCGCAGGAATGGGTTTGCCAGTGAGGTCACTTAGGACAGATAGTGCATGAGCTTGGGATTCAGATGTTACTGTGACAAGGCATGAACAATCAGGGTGACTGCAAAAGGAAACTTTGCCTACTTGTTTTTGGAGACACTGTTGAAAGAGAAGAGTATTTTCAGCATAAGGGGCTGTGGGGGGAATCACAAAGAATCGATCCCACTTGGCTGGGCCAAAGTGAATACTTAAGAGGTTTGCAGAGGTGGAGGCAGTAGAAGGACGAGGGCGGGAAGAAGATGGGGTGGTGTGGAGTGGAGTAGTTCTGTTGGGAGAAGGACAATCAGGATGACAAGTAGTGATAAGGGCAGAGGGGGTAGACATTGAAGAAGATTGCAATAGAAGATGGAGTGAATAATGTTGGGAGAGAGGTGTATTCTGAAGGTTGAGCAATGTCCTAGGTGGGTGGTTTGGAATGGATAGAGTCGTCAGTAAACGTCAAAGAGGGGGTATTAGTATCAGTGGTCGGAGCTGTGCTTAAAGGAGGGGCTGGGGTCGGAAAACCAACAAAATCAAATTCATATAGCCTAGTTAATGAAGGGGAAAGCCTTAATGCCCCTAATAAGGGTAAAGAATCTTCATTATTGGCCATAGTGATCCTGAATATAATGGAGAAAAAAAAAAAACAGTCTACCCCTCAGGGTCCCAATAAGGGGTAAGGGCCAGGTGGTTAACTCAGGGAATACCATGACCATGGCCCCAAGAGACCATTCATGACTGAGACAAAGCCAACCTTCCATCCTTTCAGCATGGCTCTCATACCTCAGGGATGGGACAAAAGAAGGGGATGAAGAAAATATGGGAGAGGAAAGGGGGAGAAGAAAAGACCATGCAAAAGTTAGTTGAGGTGAGGGCAGAGGCCCAAGGTAGGGGTGATCCTATACATTGGGCCTTAGTCACAGTCTCTCCTAAGCCCGGTTTGGGGGTATAGAAGTTAAAAGTATGTTAAAACAAATAATCTAATAAAACAGAAAAACTTACACATAAATAAGACAATTGCAATTAACTAAAGAACCCAAAACATTAAAATCCAAATCAGAGATCCAAGAACCTTACCTTCTCTTCTGTTACATATTCAAGGGCTTTGTTCATTGACATCTTTGCCCTCTCTGGGTTCCCGCGATCAATGAACCGAGTGCCACAGAGCCAGGCTGTCATACCAAATGGCATGGCATAGAAAAGCTCCTTCTTAGCAATGGCTGTGATCTTCTCAAACATTGGCCACATGTACACCATGCCTTGAAAGGATGGAGAAGGGATGTAAACATAAGCTTTGCCAAAAGTTCAAAATGTAAAAAATAATAAATAAATAAATAAATATATAAAACAAACTGATATTTGTAGTTCCCTCACCCCTCAGTTTATAGGCAAAGATCACTGGACTTCCACTAACCTAAAAAGTCCACGGAGCTCTGATGATTGGCCACGACAATGGCAGCGCGATCCACCGTGATGTGCTCTTGTCCTTTCACCTCCCAGTGTAAACCGAGCAATGGATTCAACAACTGAAGGGGAAGTGTTGCTATCCTGCAAAAGAGGAAAAAGTTGTACAACTTTCTATAACTTGATTATGCATGATTAGGAAATGTATATCTTTTTAAATAGTGACAAGAGCACCAATGTGCTATATACAACTAAAGAGCCTGATGCCATTAGGCTTAAAAATCAGTCAAATATGACCCTACGCTTCTGACTTTTGTAGATTGATCTTTTCTTCATATAGTCAACTCTTTGAAATAACATCAGACCCGTGGAAATTCCATGGGGAAAAATAATAACAATAGCCTCCTCCTCCCTCTCATTTTCTCTTCCCCACTCTCCCACCTTTTCTCACTTCCAAATCTTTCTTCAATCCACTCCTTCCCTCTCATTTCATGCCTTGCATCTGCACCCTCCTACTTTCCTCCTCTTCCTCCTTATCGTCCCCCATCATCTTCCCTCCTTTCCCTCCCCCATCCCTCCTTTCCCTCAGAGCCCAATGCACCTTCCCCTCCCTTTTGAATAATGATGATGATGATTGATGATGATTGATGATGATTGATGATGATGATGATGATGATGATGATGATGATGATGATGATGATGATGATGATGATGATGATGCATCAGTGGAAGCTGATGCAAAGCATTATAAACTTTCCAAAATCTACATATAACATTATAATCAAAGAGATGTACTACAAGTGTCCAGCTCTGGGAAAAGTTAAGGCTAGATATATTTATGGAGGATGATAATGATGCCCTGCATGGTGGGCACGTTACGCTGCTCTTTAAACTGTGGATTGTGTAATTACCCTTTTCAATCCCATCCAGCGGTGCCTAATAATCCCAATAAAGGATTGTTTTCTTACATTTTATCCTTTTTATAAATAATCATTAGTATCATCCAAAGCATGGAAATGAACATTTAACAATTCAATTGGTGAAGGAAAAGAATACGCAAGCTACCACACCCTGAGCTGTGACTCACAATACCTAGATTTACAAGAAAGAAAAAGTAAATCGGTCATCAGGGCTTTTTCATAATTACTGCTTGCCACAGTCCTTCATATCTCAGGAAAATTTCAGGCTATTAAAAAAGCAAGAGACTTTGTTCTTGATGCTACAGTCTTCGTAATCAACGCAATCTATGACATAATGGTAATCTATTTCTATTTATAAGATAAGTGTCCTCCTGCATCTTATCTCCTTCCCACTTAATTAAATCTGCCTATCTTGCATCATTTTCTAGTCACAAAAAGTTGCAGATTAAGGGTAATATGCAATTCAAGGCCTTGTTATAGACATGGACTTGTACTAGATATTACTCTTTTATTAACCCATCTATGACGGGTGTCCCACATATGAGACACCTGGAAAAATCAACACTGCCGGGTGTCCCACCAGTGTGACATTGGATCGGAGCTTGCACTCCGATTCCGTAGCAGGCTGCAGCCGGCGCACGGGCAGATTCTGGGCCAGCCCTGCACGCCGATTTTGGAGTCTTCTAGAAACGATTATTTTCAGCTTAAAAATATACTGGCACTAGTGGGTTAAGTATATATCTTATCTATTTGTGATTAACTATAATTCAAATTAATCAAGCTCACACTCACACACACACACACACACACACACATGCTTTCTTTCTCTCTGAATCTATAGTATTTCAAGTTATATCAACCCTGAGTACATCAATATTAGAAATCTTAAAAAGGATAATTGTATAACAATAAAATAAATGTACATTTGGACTTTCTTACCACTGACCCACCTGCAAACCCAAAACTTTTAGACTACAGTACTGTCTCCTATGACAACCTATAATAGTAAAAACAGTAAAAAATAACTATTATCCTGTAGTGTTTAAAGAGCAGCAATATCCATTTCACACAATTCATTGGTAAAAAC
>NW_020868639.1:237674-240174 GCF_003789085.1 Penaeus vannamei | reverse complement strand
CAATAATAAACTAGATATACATATATGTCTAATAAAGAAACCCCACATGCCAGAATTTTGGAAATTTAATGCTTGACAGTATGTCACTATCAGGTTGGACTTGAGACCTTTGGCTTTCCAACAAAGATTGCAACAAATTCCAAGGAGATTTGGAATGAATGCTGCCAAGATTTTAAGGTATATATTACTATAACAACTGTACTAAAGGTGCGTTTAACCTGGTCTTGTGTACGCACAGGTCTAGCCGTAAGCTCGGCCAGGCCTATCTAAGCTGAATCAATAACTTTGGTGTGAAATCTGGGAGGCTGTGGGGAGCCAGCGATAACACAACGTAGAACGTGTTTCTCCTTGGGTATCTCCCGACTTTCCAGGGTGCAACTTCAAAATATTGTCTATAATTTGCTTTAAGAAATTATAAGTATCTATAAAGTCAACATAAGTTATATAAGAGATTCTATATAATACATTTAGAGTCAATAATCACAAAATTCATAATTATTACCAAACCCAAATAGAAATGGCTAATTTGAAACTGAGGATCTACACTCGTGCCGACGGCACATCAGACTAGTGTTAATAATTCTGAATCTGTAAATTGGTTTCAATGTTTTTTTCTTATAAAAATATATGCCATGAAACATGAAACTATAGTGAAACAGGGAATAAGTCCTTGTGCTCCATGTTGTTCAAAGAGAAGTACCATGCACAACGTTATTCAAGTGAGGGGCATGTACAGTTTATTGCGACTGTGTTTTTCGCAGTTGAAAAACTACATCTGACTGACCCCTCGAACATGTCATGTCCTAGATGTACACTCATGACCAGTTGAAACGTGCCTTAAGATAGGGAAACTCTATGGGCAGTGCCATAAAGATACATAAAAATTACACTGACTGATATATAATATGATCTGCACAAGTATGGAATAATGTCAGAAAAGAAGCAAACACGTTGCGACTAATGCTGCGCTGAAACTAAGTTCCCATGCACTACCAGTAAGTCCCACCTTTCTTGCCTCAGAGAAAACAACATTACTGTGCGGTAACCTTATTCAAACTGTCTTGGTGTGCGTGTCTCATGATGTCACAACCAATCATCATCAATTTCTTAAAAATACACTATACCTTTAAAATATCTCTGTATTCTGATTTATATATAATTATGCAGAAATATGTATCAATTAGATATTCATTCCTTAAATAAATAATGTGTTCTACATTATTTGAAATGCTTCTTATATCCACATATGCACATGTGCAGCAATCTACCAACAAATTTGACAGTTCTGTTATTGCAGTTATCATTGCTCAGTCCAAAAGGGAAATTTGTTTACAGAGCTACTCTTTTCCAAATATTCTGGTGAAAATGATCTCTTACTGGAATATTTTTGATATCAGGGATAAACTTAAATTCTGTGACAAAACAATAACCGTGTTCCAGCTGCCAAAATACTTTATCACTTGCTAGCCCTTTTCACTTCAGCCATATGAACCTAATTTGTAACTTACAATATACAGCTGATGGTGAATGGGTGGGTTCCAGGGATGAAGCCCCCAGTAGGGAAATATGACAATCAGGAGGGAGTCCAGGGGTGAAGCCCCCAATATGGAAACGTGGGAATCGAGAGAGGATCCAGGAGCAAAGCCCCCGATAGTGAAACAAAGGAATTGGGAGAGGGTCCAGGGGTGAAGTCCCCAGGTTAGGAAGGTGTTTGGTTCCTATGGCAACCTTAGTGGTAGCTTGTGTGTTTAGGCCGTGCAGCGCCATATCAAAGTTTCCATGGCTAAATCTTAGCTTGGGTTTTTTCTATTTTCCAATTTCCTTGTTTTATGAAATGCATCTCTTGACTTGGGCTTTTCAGTTTTACACTTTCTTATACTTCTGATGGTACCTTCTTCAAGCGAAATTAACCATCCCTCCCTACTTCCAAACTACAACCCAATTCTCCACAGAATCCTTCAAGACTGTTGAATGGGACTTTGGTTATGTTGGTAATAATTACCCATACAAATTTGTTGGATCCTTTTGCGTCACAGTGCCGAAAATACGGGTGGTGGATTATGTAAGTGGCCAATATCTTGGGCATGCATTGTGTAACATTTGTAACATTTGGTTATTTGTGTCAAATATCTTACTTTTTTGTAATTTTCAATTTCCTGTAATACCCGTGCCACTTGTCACAGCAACCAGGAATATGATACTGAGCACTGAAATGGCATCCTGCCTGGAGCCGGTGCTCTTCCAGTCACGGCTTATGCACCTTATATTCCACATTTGTTTATCGATGGAAATAATGCAAAAGCCCCTTTCTAAGCGTCAAATTACTCTAATCACACGCCTACAGATTTGTACACTTGTGTCGAGTCTTTTCCATCACCCTGGCCTTCACTCATGATTACTGTTTCATGTTACCCAGCCCATGGCCTTTTTGTCTGATGACAGCTTGTTTAATTCACCTGGCCCTCGATCCTCATCTTTCCATAACAAGACTGTCATGGAA
>NW_020868639.1:220174-222674 GCF_003789085.1 Penaeus vannamei | reverse complement strand
GGCATATCCAAATACTCTTGTCGAGAGAGTTCATGATCCCTGCTGTCAGGCCAATCCGTCTGCTGACTTCATGGTCTGACAGCCCAGAGTTATGAACTACACTACCAAGGTATGTAAAACTCTCTGTGACTTCAATGTCCCCACCGCAAGCACACACCGACCGAACAGGTTCTCTTCGAAAGCCACCACTAAGGATTCCAAGGACTCAGATAGAATAGCAACATCATCAGCAAAGTCAAGGTCGGTTACCTTGATATGGCCAGAATTGCTCCACAATGACTTTGGACAGTGGTTTTGCCCAGTATCCAGTCCATGCAAGTGTTGAAAAGTTTTGGTGCAAGGACACAGCCTTGCCTTACTCCTGAACTGACAGGAAAGAAACTCGACAGGCCCCCACCACACTTTACAGCATTTTCAGTAGCAGTATACAGACTTTAGTCTAATAATCCATGTTGGAATTCCTCTCAGTCTCAGGATCTCCCAGTGTTTCTCAATGCACAGTATCAAACTCCTTCTTGAGGTCGATGTAGGCTGCAAGCAGCCCACGCCCGAACTCACGACGGCGCTCTACAATGACTCAAAGGGCAAAGATATAGTCTATTGTGGACATACTAGGAGTGAATCCAGATTGCTCCAGCCTCTGATGCCTCAGTAGGTAGTCTCTGATACGTCTCAGAAGGATGTGGGCGAGAACCTTGCCTGGTATACTGAGCAGTGTGATGCCTCGGTGATTGCTGCAGTCCCATCGGTCCCCCTTCCCCTTCCAGAGAGGGATGACCACACCCCTCAACAAGTCAGAGGGAATGGTACCGGACCGCTAGATGGCAGCCAGGACAGCATGCAACCCATAGGTTCACCACAAAATCAACTGGGATGCCACAAATACCCACTGGTTTTAGTTCAACTGCTCAAAATATTCAGCCCGAGATGATCTGGCCACTTACTAAGCGAACCATTGTCACCTGAGAAGAGGGCTTGGAGTTCAGCTTTCACAGGGCTTGGTATGCAGGACGAAGGTCATTTACTAAGAAATGGCCTATTACCTCCTCTGCAAGACTCTTAATAAATTGTTCCTTGTACCTTCTTAGCAGTGACCGAGTTCTGCGCACCTGAGAATGGTGCAAATCCCGATCGCCTGTCAGACGAGCCGCACGACAAGCATCTGTGGCATCCAGAGTCTCCTGTGAGATAAAATACTGTCTTGCTCTCGGGCGTTCACCAAGCGTTTCGCACCTGAAGGTGTCCCACAGAAGTGCAGGGTCCGTCAAATTGTCGAGCACTGCGAAACGACCAGAGACTGCCTCAGCAAACCCCCAGGCACACTCCCCCTCCCTCAGCCTGTCCAAGTGAAACACCCTGGGGTGATCACTGGACCGCTGGGGAGTTTTGAAGTAGACCTGGAGGGTAGCCACATCCAATCTATGGTCAGTACCACAGAACTTGGCACTCCTATACACCCTGCAGTTCTGGAGGATCCTCCAACGAGTGCTAATGAGTATGTGGCGATCTCCTTGGCTGCATTACCCGCATCACTGTACCAAGTCCAACGATGTAGGTCTGGTCGCTGGTACCAAAAGCCAGAAATCCTCAATGTCTGGGACCTAGCAAAGTCCCAGAAAAGGAGGCTATTCTCACTACCAGCATCAGTTCCTGAACCATTGGGACCAACAGACATCTCACAGCCAGCTCGATTATAGCCAGATACCGCATTGAAGTCACCCAGAACAATACGAATATCACGCCGGGGACACCTGTCTGACACAGATGCTAATTTGGCATAGAACATCTCTTTCACATCAAGTTTACAAACATCGGCAAGAGCGTACACAGCAATAAGAGACATGAAGCCAAATGCTAGCTTCAGTCTTATTACCATTATACGCTCATCAAAAGGAATAACCTCTACTACCGGGGGCTGGTGTCTGCTGGAGATGGCCATGGCTACTCCCTGGAGATGGTGACCTTCGCTGCGGCCCGACCAGTAGTAGATGTAGCCACCTACACTGATTGTGCCGCTGCCAGGTCTTCTCACCTCCGAGAGAGCAGCCACCTCCACTCTGTTTCCCCAGTTCCCTCGACAGCAGAGTCAACCGATGTTCCAACCCAACACCCTGACTTCCCACCTGAGGTTTAGCCTCGGGCAGTCACTCCGGGTGGACTCCACCTCTGCCACCCCCGCCGATGCTGCTCCATATAAAAGGCTATGGGACCCATCATCCACCTGCGGGGCTCTCTCAGGCTTTCCCCCGCAAGCTTCACTCGAGGCTGGCGACTGTCAGAACGCAAGTGGGACGAGTAGGTCCCGTTCCCATCCTGCGTCCCAGCAGTCGCCCTCCCAACGGGGCCCGCAGCCCGCCTATCTTGCTGTGTGGGAGGAGCATTTACCCTTCTCCCAGCATTTCCATTTATAGTGATCACTGCCGATGAGGTTAATCTAGGGGAAAGAGGATTGGCAAGGCCCACCTCCCCCAAGCCTCCCATTAACCCCAGGGGTCTAGGG
>NW_020868639.1:215174-217674 GCF_003789085.1 Penaeus vannamei | reverse complement strand
TGTATTGGTCTTTGCAAGATCATGAGACTGCAACAGAGTTTTTCTCCGATGTTCGTGTCCACTCATTGTCCATTGCATGCTGCCTCTGCTGGATAGTCAGCATGATCGTGGAGCATGATGCTTGTAAACTTACTTTGAGTAATACAGCTCAGCCATGACCTTCCTTGCTGCCGTGATGCTGCAAAACATTATCTTTATATATATCAGAAACCTGCTCTGTTTTCTGACTGCGATGACCCATTACCAGAGCATTTACACTTGACATAGCTTCTAGATATTCATCGTTGCTTGCGAAGGCTTCCAGATTCATCCATTTTGAGTACCTATTCATGAAAATGAGTACTAGGGATATCTAGGGGGTGTTATTGCTTAGGATTCCATGTTGTCCCTTTCGTTCTCCGTTAAAAATAAAGTGTAATTTTCTAGGGGACTTCTTTTCAAACGTTTTAAAGAATTTCTTAGCAGATTTATTTCCTAATGCCTACTGACATTTCTAATGGGTCTAATGGAGGCTTGAGTTTATGGGTGAAACGACACAATGTATAAAGTTTAGTCACGTGGCAGATCTTGAATAAACAAAAAGACCTTCATACGGGTCGGTGGTGGCGAAGTAGTGAAAGCTGGAGTGTAGAATCCGCAGAGTTTTAGCGAGTGGCGCGTGCTGGCCGAGGGAGAGACGCGTGGCAGCGAGAGCAGACTGCGTCGCGAACGGGCTGCCAACGGAGACTGTGTTGGAGGACATGAAATCGGACATATATTCAGTTTTGCAGATTTTCTACATTTCTGTTTTTTTTTTCTGATTCATCTGACGCTTTTAGATTTTTTTAAAAGATGATAGCTGTTCACTAACTTGTTCTCCCGACTTTTTTTGTAATTGAAGTTGAAAAGTTAGACGACTTATCAATTCGAAAAGAGCAAAATTAAGCAATAACCAAGTAACGTGTGATACTTTATAGATGAGGTATTTTGTATCAGAATATTATAATTGTATGTATATATATTTGGGCAAATAAATGTGTATATATGTATATGTATATATATATATACATACATATATATATATATATATATATATATATATATATATATATATATATACATATACATATATACATGTAAATAGATAGATAGATATATAGACATATATATATATATATATATATATATATATATATATATATATATATGTAAATAGATAGATAAATATATAGACATATATATATATATATATATATATATATATATATATATATATATATATATATATATATATGTGTGTGTATGTATGTATATATATGTGTGTGTGTGTGTGTGTGTGTGTAGATGTCTATCTATCTATCTCTGTATATACCTATTTACTGAGCGACAGATAGGCCGACGGCGCGGGGAGGAAGCACACGCCTGGCTGGCAGACCCGCCGCTTCCACTCCGGGAGCACAGGTGCGGTACGACAGTGTCGGCGTGACGCGGCTGCCTGGCAGGTGAGTTCACAGGTGCGAGATGGCAGTCACTACCTGGCTTCGGTGATATTCACACGTCTGTGGGACCCCTGGCACGCCCACCCTTATTGTCGCGTGTGTGTGACAGTGCCGGCCGGGGTAACTCGTAGATCGGTATATGTAGGTGTATGAAAGTGTTTCGTTATGTCGTCACTCTCATCCGGACTGTGTGCTGGATTACATGTACTGTAACACTTGCTGTATGATGTGACGAGCGACGGACAAGTATCGCGCTTTGCATCGTGTGTTTTAGTCCTGCATCGTCGACCCAGCCTGACCTATGATGATGAATGCAGGTGAGTGAGTCCCCTCGGCGCTCTCCAGAGGAACGTGCTCTGTTCATTCAGTTAATTTCTTCGTTAATCTGAACACCGACAGTGTCTTTACAAATAACGTTATCTGTTTCATTCTCGAAGTGATGGAAAAGTAACTGCATGTCCCATGGCGAGGTTGGTTAAGATCTGCGTAATTATTCCCTCCAAATTAAGAATCATTTAGTCAAAGAGAGAAATGGAAAATGATGATGATGGTATATTCCTTTCGAATTTCATGGACACTTCCAAGAACTGGCATTCACACGTGACAGCGCAAAATGACTAATAGGTTTACAGGGCGAGAAATTTAGATTGCTCCCTCACCCTCCCTCTCCCTCTTTTTTTCTTTGCCTGCCTTCCCCCCTTCTCTCTTTGTCACCCTCTCTATTCTTATTCTCATAATCATAAATGTTGTTAATGTTATTATTACTATTATTATCGTCATCATGATTATTGATATTATTAACAGTATTTCTGTTATTATCATTATCACTATCATCATTATTGTCATCACCATCATCTTTATCACCACCACCACCACCATCGTTATTGTCATTATTACTATTATCATACCATCATCACATTTTTATCTCTGTCTTTTTCGAGGATAATGATGCATTCTGACGTATTACCAGATAGCTGCTGAAAATATTTGGAAGACACCCATGTCACTCGAACATTTTTCAT
>NW_020868639.1:190174-195174 GCF_003789085.1 Penaeus vannamei | reverse complement strand
TTAACCCCTTATTTCACTTCCCTCTTCTTCCTATCTATCCTTTATCTTTCTCTATTCCTATCAGTCACTGCTCTTCTATGGCCATCCTTCGTCCTCAATCTCTCACTGGAATTTGGTATTTAATTTCCCCATAACAACACTCCCTCTCCTGCGCCACATCCCGCTGCCACTCGTCTCGCAGGTCCCTTCGCTTCTGCTCGGACGCGAGGCGAAGGGAAGCCGTTGCGTGTTGGGACGAAGCCGCAGGGAAGGTTCGGTTTATTGACCGATGAAATAAAATGAAATAAATAAGATAAAATCAAATAAGATAAAGAAAGGGGAAAAAATATGTATGTCTACAGATTGAAATATAGGAAGGGAAATAATGAAGAATAATGATAAAGAATGGGAAAAGACAGGGTGACGATAAATGACAAGAAGAGAATAATGAATCGGGACGTTTCGAATTCCACTGGAATCGGAACGCCTTGATTTCTTGGTTTCTTCTTTTTGCGGCCGTTTCATTTTGGCCATTTTATCAACTTGCCTCTTTGCCATTTTCTTTTGCTTTTTATGGTCATGCTTCCTTTTATTCATCCCATTGGCTTGCCTTTCTTACTTTTATTTTTTTTATTTCTTTAAAATGTCATTGGCATCTCATTGATTTTTTTTGCATATTTAGCTAAAAGTCTAAGATAGGCGCAGAAAAACAATGCAGATTGCCTCCCAACTATTTTACCTTTCAAGCATTTATCTCGTGCGATTTATGAATTCACAGCGAAACATCTCTGCAAAGCATATTTAATCAAAAGCAAGGAATCTATTTTCTTTTCAGTCTATAATTTCCTTTTCTTTATCATACCGTTGTCGTTTTGTTACTTTATTTATTTATTTATTTATTATTTTTTTACCTTTTTACGTTTTTTATCCTTTTCGTTTTTTTTAGCTTTTTAGTGTCTCGTTTTGCCAATCCGCGCGAGAAGAATACGGAAGCCCCATTTAAAGGCCAGCCTCGAAAAGCGAAACACGAGTCTCGTTCGGCCAAAGGACTTCCTGTTTGGGTCGTTTTGTTGTTTCTTTATCCGTCTGTCCAACGCGGTGCTTCCTGGTTGGGATGTGCGGGTTTAGGGATCAAACGCGTCGATCTTCCCGTTTGGGTGTCAGGTGCTCTTCGTCTCTTTCTCTCTCTTCGTTTCTCCGTCTGCTTCTCTACTCTCTTTCTCTCTCATCTCTTCTTCCATCATTCCATCCCTCTCTCTTCTCCCTCCTCCTCTCCTCTTCTCTTCTCATCTCTCTCCCTCTCTTCTCTCATCTCTCTCTCTACTCTCTCTCTTTACTCTTCTCATTCTAACTCTCTCTTCCCAGTCTCTCCTTTCCTCCTCCCTATCTACCAGTGTGAAAAAAGCGGTCAGTTTTGTTATCTCTCAACTTGTCCATTATTTAATGGCGTCCCTATTTCTCTTTGCCAACTCCTTTCTCTCTCTTCTCTCTCTCTGTCTCTAACTCTCTTCTCTCTCCTCTCTCTTCTCTTCTCAATCTCTCTTCTCTCTCCCTCATCTCTCCCTCTCTGCTTCTCCTTCTCCCCCTTCTCCTCCCTAACTTCTCTTCCTTTATTTCGGCTTCCCTCCCATATCAGCTTTCTACGCATTTTTCCTCTCCTTGATCCGAAATAGCGCACATAACCTTCGCCAAGACCCTCTCGCATCTACGTGCCACATGCTACCACGCCATCTCTTCTCCTTTGTTGCACATTTCTTCGCTCCAAAATCCTGCAACGATCGGAGGCTTTGCTTGCATTTCCAACAACCCAGGCGATAGAGACATTTGCCATCATTTGATCCAGCCTTGAAAAGTTTTAATTACTTATTCATTTATATATACATAAACTTTACGTTTCACAAAACTCTCGTTATCTTTCTTCGATATTATCTTCTTCTGTTTTGATTTTTACCTTTATTTTTGTGCTCACTCTTGTATTCTCTTTCTGTTCGCTCTCTCATGTCTAACTCCTCTCTACTCTACTACTCTACTCTTCATCTTCTCTTCCTCTCATCTCTCTCTCTCTCTCTCTCTCTCTCTCATAATAATAACTCTCTCTCTCGCTCTTCTCTCCCTCCCTCCCTCCCTTCCTCTCTAATCTTCTCTCTCTCTACTCCCCTTCCACGGTCCTCCCTCCCCCTGCCATTCATCTCTCTCTCTCATCCATCCTATCTTAACCTCATCTCTCATCTATACTCTTTAATTGACCAACATTCTCCTCTCATTTGCTTTCCTTTTTCGTGCATCACCCCTACAATCTGGATATGTTTGCCGATTCCTTCTCTTCATTAGAATTCTCCGTCTCTCTCTCCCTCCCTCGTCTCTCTCTTCGTCTTCTCTCTCTCTTTCTCTCTCTCTCTCTCTCTCTCTCTCTCTCCCTCCCTCCCTCCCTGCCTCCCTTCCTCTCTATCTCTCTCTTCTCCCCTCCCGTTCCTCTCCTCCCCCCTCTCCTCTCTCATCTCCCTCCCTCCCTCTCTCTCTCTCTTTCTCTCTCCTTTCTCTCTTTGTCTCGATCTCTCTCTCCTCTCTCTCGTCTCTCTCTCTCTCTCTCTCGTCTCTCCCTCTCTTCTCGATACTATCTCTTACTAAGAGGAACTTCATGCCCCGGCTATCCTCGATTCTTTCTTTTTCCGTCCACCCCCACCCCTTTTACCACAAGCTACTGGGGGCGAAAATCGAAATACTCTAGATCTTCTCTCGGTCTCATTTACCTACCTCCCTAACTCTCTACATTGTCTCATCTTCTGCTCTCGTCTCTCTCCTCTCCTCTCTCATCTAACTCTCATCTTCTCATCGTCTCTCCTCTCTCTTTCTACTCCCTCTTTTCCCTTTCTTGCGCCATCCCCTTTTTCTTTACTTCCTGGGATAAATTAAGGACATCCGTGTATTCACTTTTCAAAGCCCTTTATCTTAATCAAGATCCCAACTTTCCGCCGGTTCGACGCGGCGCCTCGTACTGGATTTATATAATGGCAGTATACCTTACGTCCTGGCTCTCCGACAGCAAGCAAATCAACGGTGTGCGAACTAAGCAAGGAAAGAATCCGTTCACGCCCATTTTCAAATTAAATATGGTGAGAAAATAAAATGAACGAGTATTAATAAATATGAATTACAAAGCATTTGAAAAGTCCATGTAGGCTGAAGAGAGATCGGATAGCTTTGGAACGTGTTCGTTTAGATCCAAAGTAAAAAATCTAAATCTAAATAAAACCTCAAAGACTAAAAGTGTATTTTTTAAAAACAAACGTACAAGCGCTGAACAAGATATATATAATAATATAGTATATATATATATATTATTATAATATATATATATAGATATTATATATATGTATTATATATGTACTAGGTATTTATGTATTAGATAGCATAATTATAATTCATCATTATAAATACAATTAAATTATTGTTTCTTATATTTATATTACTACCTTAGTATATTAAATGTGAATATTCGTTTGACATAATGATTTATAACATCGTATTGTGTTGCTCAGCAATAGATAGTGGTGGTGTGTTTTATACCTAATATTCATTATAATATACTATTAATTAAGTGATTCACTAATCATGAATTATATGTATATATATATGGTATGCTTATTACTGCATTAATAATAGTGAGAGAGAGAGAGTTGAGAAAGTTGAATCGTAAATGAGATAAAGATAAATATGAAAAAAAGAGAAATACAGGCATTTTTTCAGTTTTCCTACATAGAACCACTTCTCTTTACTTATAATACCGGAAGAGCGTATTTTTCCAGTTTTCTAGGAGAAGAGAGTGAATTTATAACCCGTAAGGGGAGCCGGTGCCATTAGTGAACAGACAGATCAGACAGACAGACAGAACAGACAGACAGTACAGACATTGATATATATCAGAGTATATTATAGATATAAGAGATGATGTATATATATATTATATATTATATATAAGGGAGAGAGAGAGATAGAGAGAGAGAGAGAGAGAGAGAAGAGAGAAGAGAGAGAGAAAGAAAGAGAGAAAAGAAATCCATAAACCTCGCACCAAAAAAGAAAAGAAAATGAAGCAACCCAAGACAAAACACACCGAACATGTAAAGTGAAACGAAAAAAAAAGAAAAAACGTTTTTGCTCCCTTGACCCCAGCGAATGATTGACAGGCTCCTGAACGACTTGCGTTGACCCGTGACCCCGACCTCTTCCTATAGGATATTTAGCGTAGGGGTCACAGGAGAGAGGAATGGGGGAGGGGGAGGGGCGTAGGGTCAATGGGGAGTGAAGGGGGGGGGGAGGGCGTAGGAGGCCAACCATGAATTAAATGGGTTCGACTGTTTTCCCAAATGTCTTGTAGTTGCCAAGATTCTCTGGGAACTGCTTGTCAGGCTATGGAAATGTTTTCTTGTACCGACTGTGTTTGTGTATCTGTATATGACACATAGATGAGTAGATAGATGAATAGGTAGGTAAGCTGATATATAGGTTGATAAATAGATAAATAGATAGATGTATAGACAGACAGATAGGTAGATTGATAGATAGATAGATGTGTAGATAGGTAGAAAGATAGGTAGATGGATAGCTAGGTAAACATATAGAAGGGTAAGTTAGACAGATAGATACTCTGATAGCCAGGTGAATATACCGATATATAGACATATCGATAGATAGGGTGACAGAGAAATAGATAAGCATACCTGACGTTCCAAACCTGACACTCATATCAAGGTAAAGTCATAACAAAACACGCATCAAATTTGCATCAATGTAACATCTGTTGCAAGGAAAAAACTACCTTATTTATGCAATTTTTCTGCAAGGCTCCAAACCCAAGCGAACTCCGCTCTCTGACCAGCTCTGCGTCAGCGCGTCGAGTTACTGGTGGCAGGCCAGGGGAAGCGTGGCGTCAGCGCCTCGTGTGTTGGGGCGGCTGACGTTCTTGGCGCGAGGGAGATGCTGACGTCGACGGCCGTCTGACCCGTGCAAGGGCTCTTTTTACC
>NW_020868639.1:165174-175174 GCF_003789085.1 Penaeus vannamei | reverse complement strand
ATCCCTCCTCCTTTCGACTCAAAAGCAAGGAAGCAAACGCTTGGCCTTCGACTCCCTCTTTGTTTTGTGCTTGTCAAGAGGAAAAGGAGAAGGAGAGAGAAGAATAAGAATAAGAAAAGGTCTATCGAATCCTCTTTGGAGCCACATTTCTCTCTTTATCCTACCAGAATTTATGTTTACGTTTCGGTGATAAAACCCAACAGAAGAATGCTTGTGCTACACTTGCGAAGGCAGCGGCCCCGCCCCGCCTCAGCGTGTCGTAGCAGCTCTCTTCGTTCCCCGCCATCATGACGGAACGGAGACACGTCATGCAGCCACGTCGGCCGGCGTCGGCGCATGACGCGAGATCCTTGACTGCGCCCGTCCTCTTGCTTGGCACCGGCTGGGCGATGGCACCCGCGGGAGCCTAAGGGGAGCTGGAGAGAGAGGCTGAGGCCCAAGGACTCACACGGATGCCTCTGTTCCAAGAGATTTCCGTCCTAGACGAAGGTGGCCAGGGCGGCGGGGACGGAGAATTTGCTTCTTTGACGGAGGAGGCGGCGGGAAATAGGAGTAGGGGGCGGTGAGGATAGGCTGGAGGGGGGAGGGGAGCGTCTTATGGTTAAGTAGGTGGAGCCAACGGCGACTCCGCCCACGCAATCCCCTCAAACCCCTCCCACCGCTCTCTCTCGCTCTCTCTCTCTCGTATCATCTCTCTTTGCGTTCGGTCTCCGAACTATCGGCCCGAAATGAGTGAAAACCAAGGACATATCAGTAAAGCATAAACCCTCCAACCAACGACCGCATACTTACCTTTCAAAAGTAACATAAAAAAGAAACAGAGGACGAAGGAGAGAGAGAGAAAGAAAAAAAGGCGGGAAGACGGCGCTTTAAAGGAAGGGATCGGGACGCGTTAATACCCATGACTCCTCCCACCTCACGTAGCTCCGCCCCTCCCTCCAAGCAGGCCCTGAAATACTACCTGAGCGGCGCTAACGAGCAGGTACGCGTGACCGGCCGTGGCGGCGGCGGCGGTACCTGCTGGCTCCCTCGGCTTTATTTTTATTTCCTGTTTTTTGTTTTCATTAACGTCATTTGATGTTGCCGCGAATATTTGTGGTTGGGGCGGAGGGGGGGGGGGGCGGAAGGCTTCTTGTTCCTGCCAAAGGGTTTTGATTATCACTTGCATGGCATTATGCGTTCGGAGGAACATCTTATTACTGTTGTCATTTTCATAAAATTTATTGTTGATATTGTTATGTTTTTTATATAATTTTTACTGTCATCATAATAATGATAATGAAAAATAGATTATTACTATTGCCATTATCATCACCATTATTACTGATATCATAATTACAATAGTAATAATAATGATATTACTGATAATGATAACAATAATGATATTAACTTTTGACATTATTATCATTATCATTGTTATCCTTATTATTGTTTTGTTATTGTTATTATTATCATTATCATTGTCTCTCTTATTATTATGATTATTATTATCATTATCCTCATTATCATTACTTTTTATCATTATATTTGAACATGAATGCCCCGCACTGGATCGTGTCCCAGAGAAATGCCTTGACCTCACGCTCACCGTTTGAGTCAACCTGGCACTGGCATGAGTGTCATTTCCCGTGACACGAAAGAGTTAAAAGCCTCGCCCGACACTGACTCAACACGTGCGCTTCTTGTCAACTCTATTCGGATGAGAATTTCTCTTGGTCATTACGGTTTTAGTTCGGTGGGTTACTTTACGAAATTGAAATGATATATACGGAGAAAGAAGGAATTGTCTGTAAACGAAAAGAATAAAGAAAAAAGGAAGAAAGAGAATATCAAGTTATAATGAACATGGCGATAAGATATTACGCATTTGATGAACGAAATTCTACGCAATATTGTACTACTTTTCATCCACCTGCGTTAGTGTTTGTCCGATATGACGCTTGGCGCCCGAGGTGAAGGTGACCCCCACTCCCCTCCCCCCTCTCCCACTCTCCTCGCTCTTTCTCATTCCCCCCCTCTCTCTCTCTATCTCTCTCTCTCTCTCTCTCTCTCTCTCTCTCTCTCTCTCTCTCTCTCTCTCTCTCTCTCTCTCTCTCTCTCTCTCTCATCTCTCTGTCCCCCCTCACCCTTCCTTTTCCTTTCCCCTCACTCCTCCATCTCCCTTTCCACTCTCCCCATTCTCTCCCTCTCCCCGTCTTCCCCCCTTACTTCTCACTCCCTCTCCCTGTCGTCCTCCAGTCCTTCTCCTCACCCCTCACTCCCTCTCCCCTCTCCATCCCCCCCCTCTTCCTCCCCTACTGGTCTGTCGCGGGCGGATGTTCGAGGAGGAAGGGGGGAGGGAGGAGGGGGAGGGGAGGAGGAGGAAATGATAGTATAGATGAAGAGATAAGAGAGCGGAGAGGATGTGCTGGAAAGGGGGGGGGTGGCTTGGGGTAGGGGGAAGGGAGGGGAGGTAAAAAGGGAGGGTCTGCAATGTTGTATGCATATGCGTTTTATTTTTGCTATTTCCTACTTTTGTGCCACTCTTTCTCTCCCTTTCTCTGTCTTCCTTTTAATCATTAGCTCTCGCTCTCTCTCTTCCTCTCTCTCTGTCTGTTTATCTATCTATCTATCTATGTCTCTCTCTCTCTCTCTCCCCCTCCCCCCTCTCTTTCTATTCATACATTGCATATATACACATATGTACACACGCATATACATACATACACATATACTACCTATACTTTCAGCATACATATATATCTACGTTGTATTTATCTGTCTATCATCCTATCTGTCTGTCTATCTGTCTGTCTATCTATCTGTCTTTCTATCTATCTATCCATCTATATATCCATATATATATATATATATATATATATATATATATATATATATATATATATATATGTAAATATAATCATCATTATTATCTTTCTATTTATCCATCTACATATGTATGTATGTGCGAGGTTATGTACACACACACACATCCGTACATGTATACATAAAGGAAGGAAGGTGGGAGGGGGAAAAGTGAGAGAGAATAGGATCAAAGTGGATTGGAACATACGAAAGGCATATTAGGTCTAAAGTACCAAGGCGAGTGGTCACTGAGAATGACAAAGAAAAAAGTGTCGGCCATAATGTCAGTGTCAAACGATTCATGCTGGTTACATTAATTCTCAGGGGCTGCTGGATGCGATGATGCCCAAGCCAATAATGATAGTAATAGTATCTGCAGCGATAATGACAATGAAGCTGTTCCGCTAACGATGAGGATGGGAGTGGTAACAACAACAACAGAAATAACAACAGCAACAACAACAGCAACAGCAACAACAACAACAATAACAACAACAACAGCAACAACAACAGCAAACAACAAATAACAATAACAACAACGCCAACAGCAACAACACCTACAACAAAACAACAACACACAATGGTTTTGATTATCCGAATATCAGCGAATATAGATCAAGATAAGGGCAGATGAGGGGGAGTGAACACAGATAAGAGAATCAAAACAAGAACAGGGGACACCAGAACAGCACACAGTGAGAGCGGTCCACAATAAGAACAGATTAGAAGAAGAACAAGTCAGAACAAAAATAGGCTAGAGATGTATGTCGATCGCCTGCAAGTCAGTTTTCTAAATGCTTTTTTTACTGCTATTTGTAGACTTTGGAACAGATTGCCTTCAGAGATGGGAACTTCTGCGACTCTTGGTGTTTCAAAGATCAGAGAACATGACTTTCTTTTCACTCGTTCTTTCTGAGCTGTCTTGACCTGCACTGCACGTTTGGTGGTGCGAATCTCGATCTCTTCAGTGTGGCTCTTTATAACGCTGACTATAATAATAATGATGATAATAAAAAGAACGGCCCAAAAAGGCCAAAACAAGAACAGTAAAAGCAAGAACAAACAAGACAATAACAGCCCAAGACGAGCGTCCCAAGCAAGAACAGCGTCAAACAAGAACGTCGTATAACAAGAACATTCCAGAATGCGAGCGGCCACGCCGGCCTCCGCCGCCGAGACGCGGGCGCGGGCGAGGCAGGAAGGGCTTGTGGGCGGCGGTGAGAGGCGTGACGAGCGTCGAGGCACGGGCGCGGGAGGGAGTCCGACGGGCGAGGAAATGGGCGGCGAGAGGGAAGGCGTCGCTCCCGCGCGGGCGGCCGAGGCGTAGGATGGGCGCGCGGGCGGCCGTCGCGGGGACTTTGCGGCGGAGGAGAGGGAGGAAGGCGGCGAACGGGGGAGGAAGGGGACGGGAACGAAGGGTGAGGGAAAGGGAGTGATGTAAGGGTGATGATGCTGTAAATGCTGATGGAGATGATGGAGAGGATTGTATTACAATTATATCATAGATGTTGATGATGATGAGAAAGAAAATGATGATGACGGTGATCGTGATGATAATGATTATGATAATGATAATACTCATGATAATGATAATAATAATAGTGAAAAAGATGATAATAATAATAATAACACTAATGATAATAAAATATAATGATAACACTAATGATAATAATAATGATAATAATAATAACACTAATGATAATGATCATAATAGTAATGATAATCACAATGATAATAATAATAACAATAACAAAAAAAACAAAAGCAAAAACACTAATGGCAAACATCTCACCTGAAATCTTAGCGATATTAACCCCCTCCTCCCCCTCCCCCTCCCCCCCCCCTCCCCCTAAAGCGACAGGCACAATTACCTGGCCGGGCGCCCATTAGCAACACCTGCACCGCCGAAACTCCGGTTGCCTTGTTGCGAATTGCCGACGTGTTGATCCAAGAGAGTCCAGGGGGAGGAGGAGGGGGAGGAGGGGAGGAGGAGTCCAGGGAAGAGGGGGAGGAGGGGGACGAGGAGCGAGGAGGAGGAGGAGGAGGAGGAGGAGGAGAGGAGAGGGGAGGGGAGGAGGGGAGGAGGAGGAGGAGAGGAGGAGGGGGAGGAGGAGCGGGCGAGGAGGAGGAGGAGGAGGAGGAGGGGGGAGGAGAAGGGGAGGAGGAGGAGAGGAGGAGGAGGAGAGAGAGGAGGAGGAGGAGGAGGAGGAGGAGAAGGAGGAGGAGGAGGAGGAGGGGAGGAGAAGGGGGAGGAGGAGGAGGAGGGGGAGGAGGGGGGCAGGAGGAGGAGGGGAGGGAGGGGGAGGAGGAGGGATAGGGGGAACGCAATTAAGAAAATAAGAACTAAAGAAAAATAAAACAAAATAAAGACGCAATGAATAAGAAAGAGAGAGAGAGAGAGAGAGAGAGAGAGAGAGAGAGAGAGAGAGAGAGAGAGATGAGAGAGAAAGAGAGAGAGAGAAGAGAGAGAGAGGAGAGAGAAGAGAGAGAGAGAGAAGAGAGAGAGAGAGGAGAGAGAAAGAGAGAAAGAGAGAGAGAGAGAGAGAGAGAGAGAGAGAGAGAGAGAGAGAGAGGAGAGAGAGAGAGCGAGAGAGAGAGAGAGAGAGAGAGAGAGAGAGAGAGAGAGAGAGAGAGAGAGAAGAGAGAGAGAGAGAGAGAGAAGAGAGAGAGAGAGAGGAGAGAGAGAGAGAGAGAGAGAGAGAGAGAGAGAGAGAGAGAGAGAGAGAGAGAGAGAGAGAGAGAGCGAGAGCGAGTCTAAAGAAAGCCCCAAAGCCTAAACTGAGCCACGCGTCCCACCAACCCCGTCGCGGGCGTGTGGCAGGTGTTTGGGCGTCCAGATAGGCCCCGGCGCCCGCATCTGACAACTCGCGGGCACGTCCCTGCGGCCACAGGACAAGCCCCGGCGCTCGGCGAGGGAGAACGGGAGACAAAAGCCATTTTTCAGAAAACCGCATCAGTTTTTTCGATCTCGCAGCGGCCGGGGCCTGGGAGCTGCGTGAAGGGGGGGGGGAAAGGGAAAGCAAGAGAGAGAGAGAGAAACTGGCAGACAGACACAGAGTCAATGAGACTGTCATACATGTAATAAAATTCAAATGATAAACATAAAGAACGCAGGATCAGACGATGATAAGACCGAACGAATACAAAAACAAGCAAACAGACATAAGGAAGTCCCCCCCCCAAAAAAAAAAAAAAAAAAAAAAAACTGTAAAACGAGTAAATGAGAATGAAGTAAGGGCCCAGAGGGCCAAAGGAAGAGGAAATCTCAAGAGGAAGGGCATCCTCTCCCGCCTCGCGGAGCAGGACGCAGCATCCTTCGGGAGAGACGAAAAGGGGGGGCTTATCACTAGGGCATCTTAGGGTCTGCATCAGGAGGAAGAAGAGGGAGGAGGAGGAGGATGGGGGGGAGGAGGGAAAGAAAAGGAGGAGGAGGAATAGGAGGATGGGGAGGAGGAGGAGAGGAGGAGGAGGAGGAAGAGGAGTGTAGGAAGAGGAGATGATGATGAGGAGGAGACGGAACAGATGGTGGCGGTGGTGATGGAGGAAGAGGAGGACAAACAGGGAGAGAAGGAGGAGGGAGAAGGGAAAGAGAGGGAGGAAGGTGGCGATTAAGAATGAATAGGAGGAAGAAGGAGAGTGAAGAAAGTGAAGGAGAAGACTGAAGGAAGGAGGATGAGGAGGGTGGGGTGGGGTGGGTGGTGGGGGGTTAAGATAATAAGAAGTTTGGAAAAAAGCCTGCAATTGCACGAAGGGAAAGAGGAGGACAGGAGAAAAAAAGAGGATAGCAGGAAGAGAAGGATGAGGAGGGAATAGGGGAAAAAAAAGGAGGGGATGACGGTGGAAGAAAGGAATAAAGGGACATTTGGAGAGTCGAAAGAAGGAAATGAGGAAGAAAGAAGGAGGAATAAGGAGTCGTGCGGATGGTCGTAGGAAGGAGGAAATGAGGAAGAAGGACGAACAAGGAGGCGTGTGAGGTCGAGGAGGGGGAAGGGCCCAGCGTGCGTGGCGGAGGCGATGAAGGAGCGATAGTGGCGAGGTGACGGATGGGCAGGTCGTCCGGGCGCTCGACCTGCCCATTGTCTCCCTCGCGCCCTCTCTCCCTCTCGTTCCGGGCTGTCTATCGGTCTGCCTGTCTGTCTCTTTATCTGCTGTCTCCTATCTACTTTTGGTGCGATTATGACCCCGGGGACTAAGTGTCTAAGTGTGTGTGTATGTTTGTTTGTGTGTGTGTTTATGTCTGCGTCTGAACACCACAAGCTAAACATGCAAGACGCCTGGCGTGTTTGGCCGCGTGGGTGTTGTTGACACGCCCATACAAACGACGCTGTGATGTTGACACAGGCCTTCCCGAGCCACACACAGCGCTCCCTCTCGCCCGCGCGGCAGCTACCGGAGTTGAGGCAAATACGTCCTGGGGCTTCGGGCCTGTTAGACGTGTTTGCGTTTGGCATTTTGATCTGGCCGTTGTTTGTTTGTCTGTGTGTGCGAGTGTATCTTGCTCTGACGTGATGCCTCTGCGCCTCTTTTGAAATTCTGTCTATTTGTTTATGTGTATCTATTCTAACTGTTTAAACACATACACACTCACAAACACATGCTTGTGCCTCTTGGTAATGTTTCTTCCTCCGCCCACAGGCAAGAAGTGGCGCTCCCTCACGCCCACGGAGCGCCGCCCGTACGTGGAGGAGGCCGAGCGCCTGCGCCTCAAGCACATGGCCGACCACCCTGACTACAAGTACCGCCCGCGGCGCCGCAAGCAGCAGCAGCCCAAGAAGCCCGGCGGCTCCTCGACGCCCGGCGCCGCAGCTGCCTCCACGCCGTCGTCCACCTCGTCCACGCCCACCATCACCTCCTCGCCCGCGGTGGAGGCGCAGCTCAGGAAAGTCGCGAGTCCGTCCGTCCCGGGCGGCTTCCTGCAGGCCACGCTCACGGCGCCGCTCAGCAACAGCAACAACGCGAGCAGCAACACGAGCATCCCATCGCTGCCGCCCACGACCTTCACGCCGCCCACCACCTTCACGCCGCCCGTGCTTCCGGCGCTCCACACGCCCGACACCTCGCCCACGTGCTCCCCCGAGCCCGCCTGGCCCCCCCGCAGCCCCCCCAGGCCGCGCCCCTCGGCTGCACCCTCGCCGCCCTCCCGACGCCTCCCGAGGCCTCGCCCCACGACCACGACCACCTCCATGCCTCCGCCGCCCTCCACCACCACCACCACCAGCAGCTCCACCACCAGGAGCACCCGCAGCAGCAGCAGCAGCAGCTGGAGAGTCCCCACCAGGCATCCCGCTTGCTGCACTACTTCTCGCAGTCACAACAGAACTACTCGGGCTACATGTACCCAGGGGCGGCCCCGGGCTACCCGCCGCACAACTACGACTATCACGACTACATGAACGGCGCCGAGGGCTACTACCCGGCCCACTACGACCCTCAAGGCTACACGCACGACCACCACCACCCTGCTTTCTCCCACCCGGCCTTCAGCAGTGAGTATGGCATCAGTTGGCCCTTCGAGGCCCCTTGCTGGCAGACCCACTTCGGGGAAGAGGCGGCCTTTCGCTCGCCAAAAGCTTTCCTAATGAACGTTTACCCTTTTTATGAGAATTAAAACAAACTCGTGGTTCTCGCTTCATCCTATATGCAACTGCACAGTGTCAGATACATGTGTTCCCTCTTCTCTTAGGTCCGAGGAGTGACGTCAGCGGGGAAGGCGGTGCACCGGGAGGACCCGCGTCAGGAGCAGGAGCGGCAGCAGGAGCAGCAGGAGCTGGATCTGCTGGGCCAGTGGTTGTAGGAGGAGGAGGAGGAGGAGGGCCAGCAGGAGGAGGCGCCGCCGGAGTCATAGCTAGTAACAGCAGCAGCAGTAACAGCAACAGCGCCGGCAGCAGCGCCGGGGAGGGGGTCGCCGTGCCCCCACATGGCGAGGCCGAGGTGTTCGACGACGTTGATCGCTCGGAGTTCGACCGGTACCTGAAGGGCCCGGAGAGGGTGTCCGCCGTGGCCACCACCTTCACCTACACACCACCTGCAAACACAAGGTAAGAACACAGGTGGCAGTTCTTTATTCTGTGTCTTTGCGTAAGCGACCGAGAGAATGGAAGACCTGGAGCCGACACCGGCGCCTTCCGTTTCATAATCCTTCCACAATACTTACTCCCTTCCCCTCTTTCCCAACACAGGTACCTGCAGGTAGGCGGAGGCCAGTACCAGGACTCCCAGTTCACGGCGCTCATCAAGGAGGAACCCGAAGACTACAGCAATGGAGCAGGGGCAGGGGGAGGAGGAAGCGGAGGAGGCGGAGGAGGAGGAGGAGGAGTTCCTAGCGCGGCTGGAGGTCCTTCGACAGGCATCACCTCGGAGGCAACCAAATCTACGGAGGCCGCCTGCCACTCTCCGGACGCCGCCAAACCGGACACCAACACCTCCAGCCTCCTGTCCGCCCTGGCCGACGTCCGGGAACTCTACTACGAGCACTCCTAAGGCAGGAGGCCGTTCGATTCTTGCGTGTTATTACCATTCAATATATACCGTTAGCAACATTCTAGTTCGCTATATCCATCAGGACACAATTGCCTTCGGAAGCACTTTCAAGCCTTGACGACGAGAGAAGCAGCACTCCGAATCGAGAGCGGAGGGAAGCACATCCTTCAATCCAAGGCAGCGATTCCCGAGTCCTCGAGGTGGAGCTGCGCTGCCTTCCCTCGAGGGCGGACGAGTAGCTCGCACTGCCACGCGTGGCTTCTGACGGATTTACAAAGCATGTACATATCAGCATCTTAGAGAGTATTAGGACCTCCTCACGAGGCGTCGTTCAGGACCAAGAGCAGACGGTGAAAAAGCCCAGCGCAGAGGGGAAGGATTTCTGACGCAGGATCAGCATCAGTGAGCTTGTGAAATCTGATTTTGGACTCGAGAGACGAGGTCGAGACGGCGAGATTTTGAGTGGAACGAGCTCGAGGGAGAGTGATATTCACCGTTGCTTGAGCAAACATACCAAAAACCTCTATTTTTTGTTATTTGCGTGTCTTGTTGTTGAATGATTAAAAGGAAACTTATCCTGAGTGTAGTATAATTTTAAGCAGACATTTGATGATGGTGTGGAAAAAAGTGTTGTTGATAGTAGATAATCAATGAATAATGAAGTACAAAGCAGGTG
>NW_020868639.1:152674-160174 GCF_003789085.1 Penaeus vannamei | reverse complement strand
TAAAAAACAGCAATGACATTAATCATAATAATGATATTTATGATAATAATAGTAGTAGTAATAATCATAACAATGATAATAATGGCAATAGTAGTAATAATGATAATGGTGATAATGATAATAATAATAATGATAATGATAATAATGATAATAACAGAAATAGTAAAGATAGCAGCAGTAGTAATGATAATGATAATGATAAAGAAATAATTTAAAAAATAACAGTAATAATGATAACGGTAACAACAACAAAAAACACTAGAACACCGTCAATTATAATAATAATTATAATAACGATGGTAGTAATGATAACTATGATAATGATAATAATGATGATAGTGATCATAATGATAATTATTATAACAATGATTATAATTCCTATAATAACAATAATGATGATAATGATAAAAAGAATACTAATAATGTTGATAATAATTATAATGATAATGATAATGATGATAATGACATTAGAAATGATGGTGACGATGGAGATCATAATAATAATGATAATAAAAATAATGATAATTATGATAATGAAAATGAAAATATGATAATAAGAATAATAATGATAATGGTGATGATTATCATAATAATAATAATAATAATAATAATAATAGTGATAATAATAATGGTAATTATAGTAATAATAACATTGATAATTATGATAAGAATAGAAATATTAAAGATAATAATAATGATTACAATACTGATAATGATAATGATAATGATAATAGTAATAACAGTGATAATGATTATGATAATAAGATGCAGCAATAATGGTGATAGTAACAGTAGTAAAAGTGATAATGATGATAATGATGATAATAAAAACAATAATAATGATAGTAACGATGATAATAATAATGCTAATAATGACGATATTATAGTTGATAATGATTACTAATGATAACAATGATGATGATCATACTAATATAATAATAACAATGTTGGTGATGATGATGATAAAAGTAATAACAGTAACAATAATGAGAGCAATGATAATGGCAATTATAATAAAAATCAATTATAATGATTGTAATATTACTGCTACCACTACTGATAATAATGATAATGATAGTAGTAATAATAGTAATAATAATAATGTAATAGTGATAATGATGATAATGATAATAATAATTATTATATCAATAATCAACACACACACACACACACACACACACACACACACACACACACACACACACACACATATATATATATATATATATATATATATATATATATATATATATATATATATATATATATATATATATATATATATATATACATATATACATATATATATATATATATATATATATATATATATATATATATATATATATATATATATATATATATATATATATATATATATATATATATATATTATATATATATATATATATAATATATATATATATATATAATATATATATATATATATATATATATATATATATATATATATATATATATATATATATATATATATATATATATATATATATATCTATATCATATCTATATCTATCTCTCTCTCTCTCTCTCTCTCTCTCTCTCTCTCTCTCTCTCTCTCTCTCTCTCTCTCTCTCTCTCTTCTCTCTCTCTCTCTCTCTCTCTCTCTCTCTCTCTCTCTCTATATATATATATATATATATATATATATATATATATATATATATATATATAGGTCTGTCGCGAGGGCGGGCGGCTCGCGTCCCTCCGCGGCCGCGACGCCGCCGGCGACGGAAGCCTCGCGAGCGAACATCTTCCTCTGGTGTTCTTTCGGCTCTCCCTCCGCCCTCAAGAGCCGCGTTAAGCCGGGGCTTTGGTTTCGAAGGAATGTTTTCATCTTTTTAAATACTTTTGAAGAGTTCTTAATGGGATAAAAAAAACAACAACTAAAAATGTCTCTCTTATACTATCGGGGTAGAGTAATATGATGTATCTCTAAGCTTGGACTCAGTTTCAAGAGGAATATTGGGTCAGTGATTATTTTCTTTTGATATCAAAAATATATTAGAAAAATGGTGGATGAAGAAGTTTTATGGTTGTGCGAGAGTCCGTGTGTTGACGTGTGAGTTGAAGAGTGAGGGGAGTTGGACCCTCCGCGTGTGTATAAACTTTTTGCCATGATGTGAATTTTGCTGCAGATTGACGGGGTGTGATCCGTTTGCAGGCATGTGCAGCTGAATTTCCCGCGGAAGGATTTATGGAATGAGTCCGAGGAATGGGTGACGAAAGCTGATGATTTCCCCAACGAACAGCCTCTCATCCATTTTTTGTTTTACCTTGTTGTCATTCTAGAACGTGAGGCACAGTGTAGTAAGCGGTTCTTTGGTTTAAATCTGTCGATAACTTAAGGTCAGTATTGATATAACTAACCACCTAGTTTCAGACATTATGACCTTATTGCCTTACTCACCCCTGGCTTCCCGAGATCTCAAAGACTCGCTCTGCCTCGCGAGGCTCGTCGGCTACCCCCCCCCCCCCGAGCGCCCCCCGCCGGCAGGACAGGTCGAATGGCTGACCTAACGGGGTAATTGACGTTAATCGGCGACCTGGCAACCCAGTCTACTTGGAGGCCAGATTTACCGAGATTCCTGAAGCTTTTTTTTTCTCTCTCTCTCTCTTATTCTTTTTTATTTATTTTTCCTCTCAGGTCTCATCGCGGCGTTGCAAGGAAGCGACCCTCAAGGATACAGGGGATCCTGCGCAGGACTTTGACGAGCGGACGCGTCAGGACCTCGTCTGCAGCAGACGGTGTCCCCGCCGGCCCTCCGTAGGACTATCTATCTCATTTCTTCTTTATATATGCCGGTCTATCTATCTACCCATCTGTCTCCCTACCTGCCTGCATATCTATCTATCTATCTATCCACCTGTCTCCCTAACTGCCTGCATATCTATCTATCTGTCTATCTATCTATCTATCTAGCAATCTATCTCTTCGTCTACAAACAGCCGTAAAGCGTGAATACAATATACTCCATAGATCTGTTTTGCTTCCACCGGCATGTCACATAATGTGTTCCTATCACCATTATCCATCATCATCATCATCATCATCAATACAGTATTCTTATCCTTATTATCATCTTCATTATTATTGCTTTTACTACTACTGTTGTTATTACCATCACTATTGTTATCACTGTTGTTGTCATTATTATTACTAGTATCATTATCATATCATTATTGTTGTTATTACTGTTATCATTATTTTTGAAATTATTATTGTTATTATTATCATCATCATCATTATCATTATTATCGTCATTATTATTATGATCATTATTATTATCATTGCCATCATTACCATTGTTATTATTACGATTATCATGAATTTTACTACTGTCTTTACCATTATCACCATTATCATCACCCTCTCAGTGTCCATCATCGTCCTCACCTTCTCTCTTAGTCCCGCTTTTGGTCGATCCGCCTTCGCACGTTGCTCCTCGAACGCCTTTGGCATGCCAGCGCTATCGTGGTTATTCCCTTTAGCATCTCCTGCCCTTATTCTTCTTCTCCATAAAGAAGAGGAGAAATAGAAGGAGAAGAGGAGAAGCGAAGAAGAAATGCGGTAGTGAGAACGACGGCTGACCCCCCCCCCCCCGCCCCATCCCCGAGGGAGAGGGCGTGCGGCGCGGGCAGCTCGCTCACGCAGGAGGCGCGGACAGGTCCCCGGCAGGAGGTCCCCGCCCCCCCGGAGAGCTCAGTACTGACGGACACAGACCCAGCTTCACCCGGGGGGCTGCCTCGCGGGAATGCAAGTCTTAATGGTGGTCTTTACGATAAGGGGGAGTAAGGGCGAGTTTTTTTTCGCAGGCGGTGAGGGGGGAAAGGTGCAGAGTTTGCATCGGATGTCGATGGGGAAGGGAGGGGGAGGGGGAAGGGAGGGGGAGGGGACGGAGAAGGGATGCGATGGAGAGGGAGAAGGGGGAGGGGAGCGAGGAGAAGGGGGGGGGGAGGAGGAAGAAGGAGGGGGGGGGGATGAGATGGGGAAGGAAGAGGGAGAGGAGGAGGGGGAAAGGATGGGAAAGATGGAATAGAACGTAATAAGGAGGGCGAAAGGGGCGAGATGGGGAGGGGAAAGAGAGGCGAGGGGAGGATGAGGGAGAGGGAGGAGGACGAGGGGAAGAGAGGATGATCCTCTCGAGAGGCTTCTCATCTCCTTAGCGCGGCCAGGTGGTGGCGATGGGATTCTCTTTCCTTTTTGCTGTTTTTTTTTGCACTATTTAAAGTCTTAGACTTTATTATATAAGGTATAAGAAGTTATTTAACGGCTTTGGGGTTAAAAACTGACGTCTCAAAACACACAAAAACGAAAACATACACACAAGAGCCTCTCTCTCTTTCTCTCCCCCCTCCCTCTCACTCCTCACTCCTCTCTCTCTCTCGCCTCCTCCCCTCGTGCCCAGGCCCATCGGAGCCGCGGCAAAGGCCAACCGCAGCCCTCAGCGGCTCCGGGCGAGCGACGGCGCCCACGATGCGACACGACAGTCCACGATTCCCTTAACAAACAGACCCTTCACTCCGGGCGAGTCATAGCGCATATTACTCCAACTCCAACTTTCTTTCTTTGCTTCATTAGAATAACAGGATGATTACATCGGATAATTACCTTCGTACATTCTTAATAATCCGGTGATAATTTCTGGACTCGGAGTGCGGGGTCTGCGCCGCCGGAATATTAACACGGTGGAAGCTCACACGCCGCTGAGTCGCAGGCGTGTTAGGAGGGACGTGTGTGCGTTGAGGCGACGCGCGACCACACACGCGTGCATGTACTCACGCGGGGACGCGCACAAACACATATGTTATATACAAGTGTAGACACACATATACAGACAGATAAATGTGCACGCACGGAGGGAGAGGCCGACGGAGCGCCAGAGGAAGATCTCATTTGCATCCGTCCCGCCTCCGTCACCGGCCTCGACGCGGGGGGAGTGACCCCCTCCCCCTCCCCCACGCGCCTTCCTCGATAAACATTGTTAGGAGACAGAAATAGAAAGTGGGAGGGATTATGAATATCAGGTATATATATATATATATATATATATATATATATATATATATATATATATATATATATATATATATATATTATATATATATATATATATATTTATATATATATATATATATATATATATATATCATATCTGTGTGTGTATACGAGGGGTGAAAATATAACGAGAGGTGAGAAAGAGAAATATTAATACACTTGTTGCATGCCTTTCCTCATACATACATACAAGATTTATACCTTAATATATATGTATATATATAAATATATTATATTATTATATATATATATATATTATAGGGGAGAAGAGAGATATATAAGATAGAGGAAGAGAGAGAGAGAGAGGGAGGAGAGAGAGAGAGAAGAGAGAAGAGAAGAGAGACAGAGAGAGAGAGAGAGAGAGAGAAGAGAGAGAAGAGAGAGAGAGAGACGAGAGAGAGAGAGAGAGAGAGAGAGAGAGAGAGACAGAGAGAGAGAGAGAGAGAGAGAGAGAGAGAGAGAGAGAGAGAGAGAGAGAGAGAGAGAGAGAGAGAGAGAGAGAGAGAGAGAGAGAGAGAGAGAGAGAGAGAGAGAGAGAGAGAGAGAGAGAGACAGAGAGAGAGAGAGAGAGAGAGAGAGAGAAGAGAGAGAGAGAGAGAGAGAGAGAAGAGAGAGAGAGAGAGAGAGAGAGAGAGAGAGAGAGAGAGAGAGAGAGAGAGAGAGAGAGAGAGAGAGAGAGAGACAGAGAAAGAGAAAGAGAGAGAGAACGAAGGATGAAAGAAAGAGAACGAAAAGAGAGAGAAAGAGAGAGATCTCCACCCCAGAGGCTGCCTCCCTCCTCCGTGTCTGATCCCGCCTGGAAGAGCTCCCCGCCTCGCCGTCTCGAGCTTTCCTCCTGTTCTTCTTGTGATCTCGCGCCTGCATTGCCGACTTCCGCTCCCGAGGCGCTGCCTTCCTTCCTCCCGCCCATTGTGCTTGCGGAAGCCTCTCCCACGCCCGCCGCCGCCTTTCCCTCGGCGCCGCCCGCCCGAGTCGGGCTCTCCTGCGCGGACTTCGTTCCTTGCGATTTTCTCTCTCGCGCGTTTTGTTTGTTTGTTTGTTTGTTTTTGTTTGTCTGGCTGTTTGGATGCATGTCTGTCTCTCTGGCTGTCTGTCTGCCTGTTTGCCAGTCAGTCAAACAGTCAGTCGGTCAGTCATTCATTTGTCTGTCTTTATCATGTGTGTATGTGGACGTATATGTATACATGTATACATATATATGTATGTATATATAAGTATATATATATGTATATATATATATGCATGCATATATATATATATATATATATATATATATATATATATATATATTATATATATATATATATATGTGTGTGTGTGTGTGTGTGTGTGTGTGTGTGTGTGTGTGTGTGTGTGTGTGTGTGTGTGTGTGTGTGTGTGTGTGTGTGTGTGTGTGCGTGTGTGTGTGCATGTATATTCATGTATATAGATATATTTACATTCATGCATGCAAGCATCTGCTCATGACCAAAGACCTGTGCCTTGAGGAGAGGATCGCCAAGGAAACCTCAAGAGCCACGCTGAACGGAGGAGGAAACGCCCAAGGGGAAGGGGGAAGGGGCCGAGGGGGGAATCAGGGAAGGGAGGGAAGGGGGGGAGGGGAAGGGGAAGGGGAAGGGAAGGGGGAAGTGGGAGGGAGGAGGGAAGGGGAAGGGAAGGGGGAAGGGGGAGGAAGTGAGGGAAGGGGGGGAAGGGGAGGGAGTGAGGGAAGGGGAGGGAAGAGGGAAGGGGGAGCGAGTGGGAAAAAGGAGGGGGGGAGGGAGAGAATGAAGTTTCCTGCAAGAAAGTATTTTTGCGAAGACGAGAGAAGCGGAAGGTTCAGACCAGGAGACAAAGAGCGTCTTCAACGTGATACGAAGGAGGGAAAGGAAAGCGAAGGAGGGAGGGACGCACACGAGAATGTATAAGAAGATAACGGAAAGAAAAGGATACAAAAGGATTATAGAAAAATAAGCATAGGTTGATAGATTGACAAACACTGCAGACTGGTAGACAGAAAGATGTGTATATATATTCACATGTCCAAATATCGATAGATACATGGATAGATAGACAGATAGATAGACAGGGACAGACAGACTAATGGAAATGACAGACAGATGAAGAGACAAAGAGACAGAAAACAAACAGACACGCATCCATCCATCCCGGGAAAGACATGCAAACAAATGATAAACAAATATACAAACAAAGCGACATCCACCTTACCATCCACCCAGACAAACAGACAGGCAGAGAAGGGAAGAGAAAAGAGAAAAGACGAGAGACTGAAGGTGGGGGGGGGGAGGAGAGGTGAGAAGGGGGGGGGTGAGGGGAGAGGTGAGAAAGGGGGGGGGGGTGAGAGGAGAGGTGAGAGAAAGGGGGGTGGGTGAGAAGAGAATTGGGAAAGGGGGGGAGGGGGGTGAGAAGGGGAGAGGGGG
>NW_020868639.1:127925-145425 GCF_003789085.1 Penaeus vannamei | reverse complement strand
TGAAAATAAAGAGGAAGAAGAAGATGAAGAAGAAAAAAAATGTATCTATTCTATTTCTAACTCCTGTGAAGTGCACCCGGTAATGTTGTGAGTCTACAGGTAAAGGACCACCAAACTTTTTGGGTAAACTGAGCGAAATCCAGCAAAGTCAATGTTTGTTTAGGCATCTTGTTTTCCATGTTCTCATCTGAGTTTTTAAAATTTTCTAATAGCCATTCCATTCCAAATAAATGTATATATGAGATGTTCAGGTATACTAATTCATTTCTTCCCAAAGAAATATTGAAGATATGAAAAGATGCAAAACAGAGAAGAATAAAAGAAAAGAAAAGACTGAAACAAAATTTTCCAGTTAACCTCTGAGTCCAATAACATCTATTTGGCTCGGTGCATTAAATCTCTTTCCTGTTTTGTAAGTCTCTGTGAGGTAGATGCTACATTTACCCAAAGTGTCTTTCACAACCTCTAAATCGAATGTTGGAGTACTGGCTAAGAGGCTGATGGTCCAGGAAGACTTCTAAAAATCTTTGAGCATTCTTTCTTCTGGATGCAGGGCCATCAACACCCTCTGGACTCATCATGAACTGTAAGGTCATTTTTTGTGGAAATCCAGAGTAAAAAGGTTAAAATTGTACAAAACTGAAAAGTATCAATGAGGTAATCACTGAAAATATTGTGTACAACTTTGGCTATGAAGAAATATGAACATACTGGTGTGTTTGTGCCGCAATACATTATCTTTTGCATTAGCTATTACAAAACTTATATTGCAACTTCCTAAATCACTATGGAGAATGTTTGAACCTGAAGTAACACCCATCATATCATTAATAAGAGAATTCTAAGGGTAGTTCTTATAGAAATAACCAATATAAAAATGTAATGCTGAAGAAGTAGCAAATACAATAAATATATTTATTAAACTGTCATATCTATAACTCAACCATAAGACTTTTCTGAAGAGTGGCTTCTTGCTCATCCTTCCTTGAAATTCTATTCACAGAATAATAAATCTTCCCCTCAGCACAGCATGCAAAACCACATGCTTCAAGGTATAAGGCAGTAAAAGAAATCTCATGAAACGTGTCTAAATAGCAACAATGGCAAATCTATTTAAAAAGAAAAATACTTTATGTAAATCAATATGAGTGAAATGTAAAATATCAAAAATAGTGTATCAAATGGAATAAACAGGCAGTTAGATCCAATGCCAACTGTACACAGAAATAAATAATAGCACAATTTTTAAAAACACATTCATTCATTAATTACTTGTAGACCTATGGTCCTACAGAAATATTGCTCACCTTTCCCTCCAGAAATGTAAGCATTTTTTATCTGTTAAAAATTCTTCCAGTTATAACGATCAATATTCTTGGAAGAAATTTTTTGATAAACAATAACTACACTTAGCACACCAAATTAATCAATTAATCAGTCTATTATTCAATTTTCCTACTTCCATTTATGACAACAAAATACTTTGGATCTTTCTTAACCCTTTTCCATAAGCAATGCTGCTTCTACACCAGTTTGGTTCTGTACAAGGAAACAGCACACCACACTTAGTTATTTACCAAAGCTTTCCTATAAACCACGTCACATTCTAATAGGTGATGCATTATCATTCCAAGGTAATTTGCTGTTTAGGAATTTTTCACAATTTTGTATACTATGACGAACTGTGGTGTGCTAGTACTTGTTTTGCAGTCAAATTCGTGAGAAGTCTATGTTAAATGTCTTATAAATTTGTGGATATGACCCATTGTGGTATGCCAGTATTTGGTAGGTAGCAAGGTTGGGGAGAGGTCTCTGTGGCAAAGCCAGATATACAGTGCAACTTCCAATGAAAATTATCATATGTTGTATGAGGGTTAAAAAAAAGTTACTGAGGCAACAGCTGTATATGCCAAACCTTGCAGGTCTAATTAACATACACTTCATGATGAAGAAAATGAAAATGACAGTGGAAGTGGAGTCATCTACATGCATGTGTGTATACTTTCCTACACAGAAAATATTATACTGGGACTGCCTTTAGTATGGTTTGATGGAAAAAAAAAAAAAAGAAAAACGGTGAGTGTTTTCTTTATCAAAATACGTAAATACTGGAATAAAAATCACAAGAAACCAACATACATTTATTATCTTTAATCTATGTTTACATACTTTTTTGTTTTATTCTCACACAATTTCACATTTTATGGCCATAACAGAAAACAATAGCATTTTAGTAACAATAAAACAAAGCAAAATACAACTTAGAACAAAAAAACAAATTTTCATACAATATGCCTTCTTAGTTCCAAGATCCAAGCTAAGCAATTTTGTTTTGTTGTATGAAAATAAATTAAAAAAAAAAGGGGGAAAATTACATGATGAATACTTCATGTAATGGTACTTAGCTTTATGATCTAATATTATTTGCATGCTAGAACTTAAAAGGGAAAAAAAAAAAACTGTCAATTTTTTTTCCCCCGCCCCAATAAAAAACAAACTTGAGGGCATAAATGTAAAACATACTTGCCTGCCTTAGTCAGTCTCAAATGACTTCACAAATATTCTCAGAACAACACTGATAAAATATCTTCTTGCAATCATATATTACTCAAAGTAGTCTTATTTACATTAAATCTCATTTCAAAAAGATTTTAAGAACCCTGCCAAATAGTGTTTCTAAATACCCCACTCTCCAAATGTAGAACAGCACATATGAAAATAAGTTGTATCTATGGAGTACAAAAAAGGCACAACAAACAATATGGAGATCACATTCAAAGCATAAATATCAACAGCATTCCATCCTTTCTGCACTTCGTATCTTCCTTCGGAAGTCTTATCATAAGCCACTCTTATTACACACAGTCTGCTTCAAGCTCTTACTTTTTTGCACAAGTGTCTTGCAAAATTTGTTTAATTCTTATTATGCATTTTTCTTACTTTGATTTTTGGTCTCATTTCAAACATTTCTAATATAACAATTCATTGATAACCATACTAAGGGTAACATTGTTTTGCATGTATGAATTAGGTCTTTGAATTTTGTGTTACAGGTATCATACTAGTATCTAGCATCTATACCATACTAATACATTATACTAATATATAGTATACTAATATGCTATACTATATAGCAGTGTTGTCCAAACTGAGGTCTGCAACATAGATTATAAGGGTATGTGAACAACGAAAACACACACACACACGCACGCCCTCACACATACACACACACATACACACACACACGTTCTATAAATCATCTTTTTCATTTGTGTATTCAATTTGGATTTATTGACCAACATTCCTGCAATGCAGTCTTTTAATAATTGGGGAGGGGGGGGGTTGTGACAGTACAAGAAGGTAATAAAGGGTACATTAGGCAAAAATATTTGGACAACACTGCTATATAGTATACTAGTATACTAAACTAGTATATAGTATACTTGTATACTAAACTAATATATAGTTTACAAACTAGTATTTCTAGTATCATAGTCCTTGCAGTACAACACTTCTAATTATGAGACTGCAGTGATGGTGCAAATTTATGTATAGTAATGGAAATACGTTTCCTAATACATAACCAACACAAATAAATGAAGGATTGCTTGATAAGCTTGAAGAGAAGTACAGCAATGACATTTCTGTTTCTATCTTAAAGCAATTCTGCACTCATGAAATAATTTTCTATATAAAACATGTTCCCTGTGTTATCAAATACATTGCATGAAACCATGAAACCTGCTCAAATCAGGTACGAATAATACCATTCTGGAAAATAAAACTATGACTAAATGATGTTGACTGGTATTCTTTTCAAAATAAGTGAGTCAAAAGAAAAAGAAAATTTACTTTATTATATCAATAGAATCTATTTTCACATGGTGTTAGAAGCAGACTGGAAATACAAGGCACTGAAGGGAACAATCTATGATTTATTAGCCAATTAAAATCTAAAATACTAGGTATTCAAAAAGACAGATATGTTTCACAAAATCTGCAAGGGCTTATAATATCTATCATTTAGGCTAAAGGAATATTTTCTCAGCTCTACAGTTTCTCACTTTTTAAACTTACATAAAAATAATAATTTAAGGCCTTATCACTTGAGAATAAAAGATATATGGTTTCTGGGCTTCCTGATCTTAGTATCCAGAAGATTTCATTTGGGAATTCTTAGTTCCACAACAGTTTAAACTTTTTGTAAAAGCATCATTGTGCATCCACCATTGTGGACATCATTAGCGTTTGATACTACTATTTCGAAGCCGAGCCCAAAAGTACAATACCCAAGACCAGGATTTTAAGCAAATGATACTCCTTCTAAGGTATGCACTATACAGCAACCCAAATCAATAAGAAAAGCCTTTTTATCATTACCTAGGATGCAGAAATAAAACAACACCAATATCTGCAAAATATTGTGGAAAAAGTAGTGTATGCCTACCATTCTAATTCCCTGATTTTTTTCTTCAAATATATAGATGTTGAGTACATCTAGTATGAAATTCAAAAACTTTACCAAATGGAGGTACTCACTAAGCTACTACAGTACAATCTCAGGATAGATAAAAATTGCAACTCACTAAAAGCACTGGAGTACTGTAAATCACCAACTCATTCTTTCATTCTAATTGTCTGACACAAACTGTTGGATCTAGGTGATGTAAACATCACATCATGAAAAAAATTGACAGTGGGTCACGGACATGGGAATATGCAGTCAATGAAAAATTTTATTTGGAGTTTGTGTAGGTAAAAACACTTCATTACCAAACTGATACAGCATATCAAATGGAAAACAGCAGAAAATAAAAAAAATGCAGATGCAGAAAGATAACATTACAAATGGAAGGCAAGGACTCTTGACACCATACACGAGTAATTGTGTGAGCCTATAATCCATACATGTTAAAGTCACCATTCAAGTAATGGCCAGATTTTGTATACTTAATTTGCTACCTTCAACTCCATTCCATTATTTTTCTCAAATGCGACTTAGTGAATTTGAGTACTCCAGAGTCAGGAGTGAGCTGTCAGTTTTTTCCTTCATGAGACTGAATGCAGTATAGCATTTTATGCTAAACCCTGACAGAACAGAGGGGCTTTTCTGAATATTTTCATATTCTTACACCAAAACCAATCATGCAAGACCAGTTTCTAAGCTGATAACATTTAAATAATACATGCTTATGCACAAGGTAAATCAAAATAATGTACATGAATAACAGAAAAAGTGGGGAAAAAAGCTGATAAGGCCTACTTGTCAATTGTGCAGACTGGATTATCAAGGATGAGCTCCATTTTCACTCGGGAACCAACCAACTCGCGGATATTGTTGATTCCATACATAATCATTGCTGGTCTGTAAATAGAAAAAAAAAACAAGCTATACCGGGGAAACAACCTTCAAAATACCTAAATGAAGAAAGAAACAAGAAAAAAAAAAAAAAAAAGTTTAGAAAAGAAAAGGAAAAAGTTTTAACCATATAATAAACATGGTTAATATCTAAGAGAATGTTTGTTATCAAGTGAAATTAAAACAATAATTTAGTGCTTTCAGAGAAAAGTAATTGACTTGCCTTTCTAGAGATAGTCCCCAAGCAGCAACAGAAACATTCTCTGGAACTCCCATTGGTCGAAGCATCTCTGGTCGGAACATGCCTGAGTTACCTATTTCCACCCACTTCTTTAGGCCTTCATGGTAACTAAAGAGAAAAAAGATAAAAACATGACTATTTGAGAAGAGAGGTAGAAATGATCAAAATACATTGAGATATACAGTTGGCCCTCAACATTTGTGACAAAACAATTGTGAATCCAATCATTTGTAAGACATGCTTGAAGACAGCTGAAATTAATATGGCACTTGCTAAGTTGTACTATGAATATAGATGTTTCTAATGTCAGTTAACATCCTATTTGTGCATCACTGATTTTCACTTTTAAATACTTTCATGCATATACTGTAAGTTCCATTATACTTGGTTTCAGTAACCCCTATGATGATGGCTTTTACCCACTCTAAACTGAACCATGCACAGTGTTACTATGTAAAATTAGGAGCTAGGGAAACAAACATTTTTCCCAAATTTCTATGATTTTAGCAGCAGTACACTTAATATTTCAGTAAGAGACTAAAAAGCCTTTATGCCTACTTTGACAGGCAAGGCTACGTCAAGGCAAGAATAATTGCCACCTAGTGTCAATGCATTAACCTGAAAATTGTTATGATGTAATTGTCTATTTTTTACCTTTTTTGTAAAAAGGAAGTTTTTATGATTTAACCACATAAAATAGTCTTAGGAATGATGTAACTATTCAACCATTCTCAGAGGCTAACCTTACAGTGCTATCATCCACTCCATTCAATTTGGATATTCAAATATTTACAAGAAATTTAAGGATGTAATCCTCAAGAATGATAATGGCAACTGTATACAAATACATACCAAGCACATTATAAAAGGAAATTAATAATAAAGGTTACTGTAACTGGAAACGAATAATGAACAGATTTCTGAAATACTTTCCTTATCAGCACCCATTATTGGGTGCTGATAAGGTTTCAATATAAAATGGAATATGGTCCCCTCTGTATGAATTTTAAAAACAAGAAAAATTCCCAGCAGGTGCACCATCTTACCTGAAGATCTCCATAGATGGCTCTGTATATGGGTTATAGGCAGGCTTGAAACGCAACTTTGTGATTCCAATCTTCTCAAAGAATCCCTAAAATACAAATATAGAGCAATAGACAATCATTCTCATTTTTTACAACCGCACAATATTGCCAATAAATCCATACAAAGTACTATTCTTTACTTATTACATAATAATGATTACTAAATTTTTGCTTTATTAGTATGAAGAGCATTAATTACATACAAAAGATTATATCACAACCAAAATTATACAACACGTCAGTGGAAGGAGAGCGAAGAGAGGGAGAAAGAGTGTAAATGAGAAAGAAGGAAAGAGAGAGAGAGAAGGGGGGGGGGGGCCAAGTTGGTGGGGATGGAGGGGTAAGGAAAGAGGGAGAGAAAGAAAGGGAAATGAGCCAGTCAGGTTGTGTCAAATTTACCTTGATAATTCCCATGAGATGCTTGACACTAAGATTATAATCAGCAACAACTCCCTCAATCTGTTGGAATTCAGCAAGATGTGTTGCATCTAAGGTCTCATTTCGGAAGACTCGATCAATGGAGAAATACTTGACAGGCCGGAACCCTTCCTGTAATTTGCAAGTCTAATTAATATATATTCTGAGATAGACAAGCAAGAATTATTTTGTATTAATACTATATATCTTTATAGACAGTCTCTATCGGTACAATAATTTATCTAGTAAAAGAAATATATCTACAAGAAAAAGATCATAATGAACATTCATCTTTCTGCTACATACCTGAGCTAGCTTATACAGCATGCGAGCACTGACAGCAGTTGTATGAGTACGAAGCAGATTCTTGTGAGCCTCATCTCTACTCCACTCATACTGATAGCCAAGTGAACCATAACCACCTGTACTATGAGTCTTCTTAACCTGCAAATATTAAAGGTTAGTAAGATATGATTTTCTTCAATATTGATGGTTAGCACTGCTGCATAAAATCTATCTCGATACTGCTGGGAACGGCATGTATGTACTTACCATGCCCAACATGAGTTTGAGTAATTAACTGTTTTTTTCATATAGATGGCTGCACAAGTACAAAGTTACCAATGAGGCAACTCTAAAAACTAACTGCCTCACCTGTTTACCCTTTCTTTGATTTTCAAAAATAATTTCTGGTATTTTATATTGTTGTTTGTGATGGCAATAACACTATAATTGGAATGCCTACAATCAAAATGACAGCACTGATATTGATAGCATTATTAAAATAAGCACTTGCAAAGCATTTCACAAAATAAAACTACAGTGGATACATTTCCCCAATGACGGTGGGTTATAAAATATGTACCACTGCTCTATTAACCCCTTCAATCCAGATGACATGACCATCATCATCATTAAAAAATTGAGTGTTGAGACGTGAACATGCTGTCGTGAGAGATGGCCAGGGTGATGGAAAAGATTTGCCACACATGCGCAATCCTCTTGGAAGGTGATTAGAGTCCTTTGGCATTTAGAGGGGGCTTTTGCATCATTCCCATGGAATGTAAAGTTCAGGAGCCATGACTGAAAGAGCGCTGGCTCTAGGTCCAACACCATTTCCATGTTCGGCATTGTATTCCTGGCCACCATGATCAGCAACACAGGTTGTATTACACTGAATATTACAAAAAAGAAGATGAAGACAAATAACAAGATGTCAAATATTTCTTCTTTTTTTCATGCACTGGGATATTTACTACATAAAGAGAGATGGAGTCTGTGCCATGATATCTCTGTATTACCATCTCAATAAAGGAAATCAAAAGACATATACATTGGAAAAAGGCAAAACTAAAAAGTCTATAAAAAATAACTCTGCAAAGGGGAGGTACAGCTTCTTGTCATCACACATTTGTGCGCCCAGCCTATGCGTCGCACACCTGGCAGAGGAGCCAGTGATTGCCATGATGCAACCAGAACTGACGGGTTAGGAATAAACCCCCTATACCCACTCACGCCGGGTACATTTGGTAGCCAAAATAAAAAAATTCCGGGCGGCTACAAAATCGGCGGGCGGAGTTTCCTCCGAGTTTATCCGCCCACCGGCCGCATACCGCTGCTGCATCGGAGCACAGCCTAGATACAGCGTCACACTGGCGGGATGCCCAGCAATGTTTATTTTTTCGGGTGTCTCATATATGTGACACCCGGCACGATTGGGTTAAGGGAAAGAGTTGTCGTTACGGTCCCGAAATTCGTTATCCGGTCCTCCTCACTTTTAGTTTTTTAGCTAGGTCAATAAAATTTTTACAAAATGTGCATGGATATGTGATGCTTAACTAATAGAAATTTGATTTTAAAAAACTGCATAATTTTTTGTGCTAGAAAAAAAGAGCGAGATGACAGAATTCGAAATTATGTAATGGCTTCCTTATAGTGAATAGTACTGCAGTTTCCTTCTGACCAGAGTTAGTCAATAAATGGGAGTACCAACTGGAGCATTTATGTATATCTATCTGAAGCGACAATGTTTCAGTTACCTTGCAAAAAAGTTTTTTTTTTTTTTGTCAGAAAATTGCCATTGATAGAAATAATGTATGACTTAGCTACTGTTAGTAGATACAAACTGGACGATCATTTTACAATAAGAATGATCAAAATTGTGTAATTACACACAAAGTTATACTTTCTTTGATGCATGAAAATGTGATTTTGAGAAAATAGCAGTTTTTGTCATTCATCTTCATTACACCATAAAGGTCATACCAATGATTACCAAATGTGAATATCTACTTAGACAATCCCTTGGCCTTTAATAGGAGTCCTGTGGTAGAGGGTCAGGCCTTGTTCAGGTAATTTTAGGTCATCTTTATGTCAATGTTAGGTTAGGTTAGGTGGGAGTGTTCTCTGAAAAGTATACTTTCAGATGTCAAGGTTGCTGGCTCCGTCATTTAGCACTGTTCTCCCGTTCTTGCTGCTGCTGCCTGCCTGCTGAACACAACCTAAACTATCGTACAGCAGAGTTATACCAAATTAATTCACAAAAACAGCTGTAAAAACGCTGAAAATACAAGAAAAACAAAGCATGAAGCAAAAAGGAGTGTGGCAGCGCAATGCCATTTAAATACCCCTGACCTTCAAATCAAGGAAAGGAGCGCGTTATGCATCCTAAAATATTATAGATAATCATAAAAATGAAACACTGAAATACTTTCATCCTTACCCTTTGCAAGTAGTCTTCAGGAACACTTAGGGTCTTTTCAGGTTCAGCCACATAAAATGTGTCATGAGCATCCCTTGCAGGGTGTTGCTGGGGCTGGAAGAGGGCATCGAAATTCCAAAAGGCGCTCTCAACAAAATTGTTTGTGGGCATCTCGGTGAAACCCATTTCTAAGAAAATTTGTCGGAATTCGGATCTTAGTTGCATCAGGGGATGTAAGTGTCCAGAGCGCTGTTCAAGACGGCCCTGGGGAATTCAAAACACAAATTACTCTATTTTTTTGTCTTTTGAGAAAACCTTTTACTACATATTAAACACACACATACACACAAAAGGGATATGTCTTCCTTACTACAAAAAAAAAAAAATAATTACCTTTGCTTTGAAGTTGAAAGGCTTGAATGATTTGCTCTTCCATTGTCCACTCTCTATCATATCCTTAGTGAGTTCAGCTTCCTGCTTAGACACAGAAGTGGTGAAGTCACTACCCTTGGTGACCTCAAATACTGTAAGATCACTGTGGGAAAAGCAAAGAGCATTAAAAACCATAACCAAAACTATTTTATATATTTACCAGTATCATTAAAGAAGGAACAAGAAAGAATTTCTCTTACACTTCTTTAATAAGTTTTCTCTTTTTGTAGTCAACCTTTATTTTATCTGGAACATTATCAGCCGATCCAGACATAATAGCCTGGAGATGTATTTGAACTTCATCGTTTATACTGGAAACCACAGGTACTATCTTTTCTCCTTCTTTCTTCACCCACTGTATAAATGAAAAGGTGAAATGTGAGACCATGACAGCAGGAACATGCCCTGTTGGTAATTAAAACAAGCAAATACTTTAACAACAAATGTGTCTGCTGTCTTAAGCATTCACATTGTAAAACAGATAAACTACATTATTTGACAAAAGAGAACTGAATTATACATGTTGAGTGTATATCCTTGTCTTACCTTATTTTTCATTGCTGCCCCTAATGCAATATTTGCATTTGGAAAATTTACTTTGATATCTGCAATAGGACATCCTTCCGATGTTAGAGAATTAAACAGTCTTGCTTCATGAGAACCATTAGTTGCCAGAGAAGATCCCTCTTCTGTACATTCCCAAGTCTTTTGAGTAGTCTGCTTCACAGCTACAACCTGTAATAGTTGAACTTCAATTAGAAATCCATATTAGTAAACAATTAAGCAGGAAAGGGGAAACAAGGCACTCATTAGTCTCTTGCAAATGATAGGATTCCTAACACATTTCAAGCAAACAGCACCATTAGGTTCTGTCAATCACAAATTTTTAGGACTTGGGAAAAAAAAAAAGTAAATCAAGGCCTTTGAAATATCAGGGATTAATACTAAGACTTGAGTGGTTATTTTGACCACAATTTCATTTTCAGATCCATGTATCTTTCATATTTTTCCCCATTTTTTTTTTTTTTTTTTTTACTTTACCTAAATCATAATGAAATATACTGAGGAAAAGAAAAATATCAAAATAGGTTATTACCTGCAATGACTGAAGTCAATCTGACTACTAGCCTATGAATAATAATAATAATATACCTAATAGTGAGTGAGTTTGTTGCTGCTGATGTAAAACATAAGTGTACATGTCAAAAACCTCCCTTTCGGACTAAAACTTTGACAGCAAATGTATAAGTACTGTTTTCAAGAAACTTTATCTTAACACACTCATGCCAGATAAGGTCTAATCATATTTTAGTATCAAGTATCCATGCAATACTTGGTTGCGCCTCCTCTGAGTATCTATTTATCTATTCATTTACTTTATTTCATTATTTTTTTTACAGACTTTCTGAAATGCAGAAAGGGTAAAAAATTCAGGGTAAAAGTTTTCAGGACCTTTTTTTGTGTTTTTAATACTGTTCATACAGGCAGTGTCAAGAATAAATGCAGCTTGGGATCCAAAGGCCTTTCATATTGTTTACTGTTTGGAGTATCATACAGTTTGATTATAAGAAGCAGTTCCAAGCTGGTTCTTGTATGGTGAAGATATGTCAGTATCAGTATGAGATATACATTTGTATTGTGTGACATATACTAACAATACAGTTGAATACAGATCTATCCTGTCAATATATTTATTTGGTAGGTCAGAAATAAATTATAGCCAGTTCCAGAATCTTATGCATATGTAGAATCACCCATGGAAATATAAAGCCCTACAAAGAAAAACTAGGCAGTATAACAAAAGCCTAACACTGAGCCGTGCTACCATTGAATCAGTCTTTTTTACACATCTGTATATATATCTATGAAAAATATATGAAAATTAAAATCTATCAACATCCTTTTCTCCATTTTCTTCACCCTAAAATATGCAATGCTGCAGGACAAGTGCAGTACATAAGAGGTTTATGCAGAAAAAAAGTGGGACCACCCCCACATAATTAGTACCATAAAATGCAGTATCCTGAAATATATAAAGTATCCAAGTTTGGAGAAAAACTAGTGAAGACTGTAATTTCTTATATCAATATCTATACCAACTCCTGCCCCCTAGCCCCCTGGGGTTAATGGGAGGCTCGGGGGAGGTGGGCCTTGCCAGTCCTCCTCCCCCCAGATATAAACCAATCGGCAGTGAACCTTATAAATGGAAAGGCTGGGAGGAGGGGAAAAGCCCCTCCCACCCAGCAAGTGAGGCGGACTGTGGGCCCTGCTGGGAGGGCGACTGCTGGAGCGCAGGCTGGGAACGGGGACTACCCGTCTCGCCTGCGCTCTGGTGGCCGCCAGCCCAGAGCGAAGCTTGTGGGGGAAAGCCCTCGGGAACCCCACAGGTGGATGATGGGGCACGCAGCCCGCCACCCCCTTTTATATGGGGCAGCGTCGGTTGGGGTGGCAGAGGTGGCATCCACCCGGAGCGACTGCCAGAGGCTGAACCTCAGGCGGGAAGTTAGGGTGGGGGCTTGGAACGTCCGTTCTTTGCGTCAGGATGATCGGTTGCCTCTACTGTCGAGGGAACTGGGGAGGCTGAGAGTTGAGGTGGCTGCTCTCTCGGAGGTGAGGAGGCCTGGCAGCGGCATGACCTGTGTAGGTGGCTACACCTATTACTGGTCGGGCCGCAGCGATGGCCACCATCTCCAGGGAGTAGCCATTGCCGTCTCCAGCAGACTCCAGCCCTCGGTAGTAGAGGTTACTCCTGTTGATGAGCGTATAATGGTATTGAGATTGAAGCTTTCTTTTGGCTTCATGTCTCTTATTGCTGTGTACGCTCCTACCGATGTTTGTAAACTTGACGTGAAAGAGATGTTCTACGCCAAACTTACATCTGTGGCAGACAGATGTCCTCGACGAGATATTCGCATTGTTCTGGGCGACTTCAATGCAGTATCTGGCTGTGATCGAGCTGGCTATGAGATGTCTGTCGGTCCCCATGGTTCAGGAGCTGATGCCGGTAGCGAGAATAGCCTCCTTTTCCGGGACTTTGCTAGGTCCCAGAAATTGAGAATTTCTGGCTCCTGGTACCAGCGCCCAGACCCACATCGCTGGACATGGTACAGTGATGCGGGTAACGCAGCCAAGGAGATCGACCACATACTTGTTAGCACTCGTTGGAGGATCCTTCAGAATTGCAGGGTGTACAGGAGTGCTGAGTTCTGTGGTACTGACCATAGATTGGTTGTGGCTACCCTCCGGGTCCACTTCAAAACCCCCCAGCGGTCAAATGATCACCCTAGGGTGTTTCATTTGGACAGGCTGAGGGAGGGGGAGTGTGCCCGTGGGTTTGCTGAGGCAATCTCTGATCGTTTCGCAGTGCTCGTCTGACAGGGGATTGGGAATTGCACCGTTCTCATGTGCGCAGAACTCGGTCCCTGTTAAGAAGGGACAAGGAACAGTTTATTAGGAGTCTTGCAGAGGAGGTAGAAGGCCATTTCTTAGTAAATGACCTTCGTCCTGCATACCAAGCCCTGAGAAAGCTGAGAAAGCTGAACTCCAAGCCCTCTTCACAGGTGACAGCAGTTCGCTCAGTAAGTGGTCAGATCGTTTCAGATCCTGTTGCGGTGGGGACGTTGGGCTGAGTATTTTGAGCAGCTGTACCAGGTTGACCCACCAACAGTTAACTTGGATGCGGGTAGTGTCGAGATCCCGCTGCCGGATCCACCTATCAGTGAGGACCCTCCCTCCCTAACTGAAGTTAGGGGGGCGATTTCCAAGCTGAAGAGTGGTAAAGCAGCTGGTATCTGCGGCATACCAGCTGAACTGTTAAAGGCTGGTGGTGAACCTATGGCACGGGGGTTACATGCTGTCCTGGCTGCCATCTGGCAGTCCGGTTCCGTTCCTCCTGACCTGTTGAGGGGTGTGGTCATCCCTCTCTGGAAGGGGAAGGGGGACCGTTGGGACTGCAGCAATCACCGAGGCATCACACTGCTCAGTGTACCAGGCAAGGTTCTCGCCCACATCCTTCTGAGACGTATCAGAGACCATCTACTGAGGCACCAGAGACTGGAGCAATCCGGATTCACTCCTGGTAAGTCCACAATAGACCGTATCCTCGCGCTTCGAGTCATTGTAGAGCGCCGTCGTGAGTTCGGGCGTGGGCTGCTTGCAGCCTACATCGACCTCAAGAAGGCGTTCGATACGGTGCATCGGGAGTCACTTTGGGAGATCCTGAGGCTGAGAGGAATACCAACAAGGATTATTGGACTAATAGCAAGCCTGTATACTGGTACTGAAAGTGCTGTAAAGTGTGGTGGGGGCCTGTCGAGCTTCTTTCCTGTTAGTTCAGGAGTGAGGCAAGGCTGTGTCCTTGCACCAACTCTTTTCAACACTTGCATGGACTGGATACTGGGCAGAGCTACTGTTCAAAGTCATTGTGGGGCAACGCTGGGCAATATCAAGGTTACAGACCTTGACTTTGCTGATGACGTTGCCATTCTATCTGAGTCTTTGGAAACCCTAGTGGCGGCTCTCGATGCATTTAGCAATGAAGCGAAGCCCCTGGGTCTAGAGGTCTCCTGGACCAAGACCAAGGTCCAGGAATTTGGGGACTTGATAGGAGAACCTGTTCAGTCGGTACGTGCTTGCGGCGAGGACATTGAAGTCACAGAGAGCTTTACATACCTTGGTAGTGTAGTTCATAACTCTGGGCTGTCAGACCATGAAGTCAGCAGACGGATTGGCCTGGCAGCAGGGGTCATGAACTCTCTCAACAAGAGTATTTGGAGATGTCGGTACCTGTGCAGAAGGACCAAGCTTCGGGTTTTCAAGGCCCTGATAATGCCAGTTTTGCTATACGGTAGCGAAACCTGGACATTGTCCTGTGCCTTGGAGGCTCGTCTTGAAGCCTTTTGCAATAGGTCCTTGCGCCAGATCATGGGGTACTGTTGGCGGGACCATGTGTCCAACCAACGGTTGCACCGTGAGACTGGCACAAGCCCTGTTATCTGCACAATCCGTGATCGCCAACTCAGGCTATACGGCCACCTGGCTCGCTTTCCTCAGGATGATCCTGCCCATCAGGTCGTCTCTATTCGAGACAACCCTGGGTGGAGGAGGCCTGTGGGACGACCGAGGAAGTCATGGCTTGGGCAGATCGACCAAACCTGCCGTGAAGAACTAGAGATGGGCCGAGTCCCTGCCTGGCGTCTAGCCATGAGGGATCCTCGTAGGTGGAAGCGAAGGGTGGATGCGGCTATGCGCCCCCGTCGGCGTCAGCCCCCATGATGATGATGATATCTATTGACTTCCCACCCTTACCCTTCCACTTTTTGGGATGGTCCCTTTTATGCCATACAGCCATGAAGCATTGATGCATCTGCAATCATTGTGCACATGGGAGGACTACAGTTTGAGGGCAAGCAAACTATCACAACAAATAAATTATTACTTAATTAATGACTAGTCTCCCTCAACCCAAAACCCAGATTTACCAGGTGTCCTAATTCCAGGATGGATATTTACCAAGTCAACTGGCAGGTATCCGAAAAAAAAAAAAAAATGGTTTTCGCCACTTACATATCAACCAAAGACTATCTACGAAAGACCGGAAAGTCGAGCAAAATCCTGTGAGTAATGCGGCGTCGGCGCAATAGATGGTGTTAGTGAGCATCTCGTGACATCATCTCATACCCGTTTGTTTGTTTACATAGAAGCGCGAAAATTGTTCTGACAGTTCCAACATTGCCAGGAAAAGTCTTATCCTTGGTCTGCTTGTAAAAAGCAAAAATAAGAGAATAAATAACTTATATTTCTTTTTTTCTTTTTTTCAAGGAAACAGAAAGGTTTGTAATACCTATGCTTTTTTAGGTTTGTAATACCTATGCTTTTTTAGATATAACCTAAGATGTGATGTTCAGATTGACATAAGCAAGATATAAATTGGATCACAAGAAATTATTTTGATTGGTAAAGGTGTCAAGTCATGACGCCCGTCTAAAAAAGTAGAGGCCAAAAATCTACTTAATATAGTGCAAGCTTTAAGCTACAATTTGACGTAAGCTGACGATAGATTTGACATCAATAGAGTGAAAAAAAAAACTTTGTCAGGTTGATTTTGAGTTAGAATAGTTATCACCAAAATCAGCATATATATTGATTGAACAATGATCATTACTTGGTAGATCTGTATAGTAGGAACAAACAGAAATATAAAAAAGTAAAATAAGTTCAAATGTTAACAGGACAACGACGGGTGGCCTGTTTCGAGCTCCTAGCCAGAGTATACAAGGTGTAGCAGATGCATTCCAGGCAGCTCCTAGGAAAGGGGGTTAGGGGACAGTCCCCTAATCAAACATAAAATGAGGAAATTAATCTCAAAATCATGTGGTCGCAATGCGAAGAATTGAAATAAAAATGTGTATTTCGGCCATTTATTTGTAAAGGTTTTGTTATTATTCTAATAAAGATATTGTAATAATTTTCTTTAATTTATCATACTCAATTTCTATGTATTGATGCATGTTTGGCAATATAATCATATACATTATATGTCACTAATGTTATGTGACTGTAGGCCTATAAGTTCATTGTGCCACGTGGTTTAATGTGTCCTGTATATGGCATGTTGTATACGCCGTATGTATGCCGTGCATGTATAAACTACCAATTTATAGTTGTTAACCAGCCCTAAATTGCCGAATGGGTAGTTTCGGGCTGGGAGGGGCAAAAGAATTATATGAAGAAAATAAATGCTACTACAAAGTCATGATATGATATGAATTATATATATATAAATTTATTAGTAAATAAGCTATTCGCAACCCCCTCTGAATAAGTCTGAACTGACCAAGAACATGAACCCGAGTGAGCACACCCCCACTGAACGACGTCGGATGTTTAGTTGGGCGTCGAGTCAACAGATGGCACTGGTAGACGACCGGGGAGCTCACATTTTTTAGAATGCATTACACAGCATGTTTCCTGTCTTTTGTAGAGAGTCTTTGATATCAATGTGCACACTCCCAGGCTCTGCTGGGCGTGGTGGCCTGTAAAAAATGTGGTGGCAATCTAACAATCACCCGCCATGGTACTGGTTTTACCCAGTATGATTGGTGGCATTGCCAGATATGTGGCGACCTGATGGCCACCAAACACCAGAGGACAGGCGGATGCTACGCCCCTAACTTAGCAGCTGTATATGCATCCCTGCTAAATGATGACGGTTACAGCGGCTTTATCCGTTATTGTGGTGCCCTCCATTTGCCATCCCTTTCCAA
>NW_020868639.1:125000-127825 GCF_003789085.1 Penaeus vannamei | reverse complement strand
TTTAAACTTAATCAGGAGGATCTCCATAATCATCCTTTAGATGTTTGTGTTTATGAATCATTAAACTTTCTTGATCAGTAAATTTTTCATCACATAAATAACACATCAGATTTCCAACATTTTTCTCTTCTACTAAACTTAAATTCACATTATGTCGGCTCTTCAGATGAGAGGCAAAGACATCTTTGTTCCATTTCTGCAAACAGAGGGGGCAAGTTCGAACAAATTCATCCTGGTCAGTGTCTCCATTGTGACGCATACTGTGCTTTACAAGGAATGTCAACATAGCAAAAGACATTCCGCAATCTCTGCACTTGTAGGGTTTTTCTTTTGAGTTCACTGGAAATCATATGAAAGGGGATATCAATTTCCATACTTGAATAATAATAATAATAATAATAATAATAATAACAGTAATAGTAATAGCAATAGTAATAATAATAACAATAATAATATATTTATAAAGATATATATATATATATATATATATGTGTGTGTGTGTGTGCAATAATAATCAAATCTGCTGGCTTGATATTTCAACTAGCAAACCCATACACATACATACATGTGAGTGTGTCCTTAATCAATTTTAGAATAATATTTACTTCCTGCTCCCTCTAACATAAGTATAAGCAAATATTATGCACAAACTGAGTAACAAAACAGAGCTCTTCCAATATCATCATAACAATTAACTAAATCCTTCATGTCACTTCTCAATTCCGCAGCCCCTAAGGTGCCAAAGTATAATGAAAGGAAAATATGAGAGATACATAAAAATTAATAATAACAATAAAAGTAAAAGGCTTAACATTTACCTTCATCAACTATATGAGTAGCGCGTTTTCTTTGTCTTGACCTTTCATTCTGAAACCAAATCTTAATGACCTGAGGCTCCAATTTTGTGAGGTGTCCAATTATCTTGAACATGGAAGGATCAGGGAAGTTACAGTAAGTGAAGTGCATGTACAAAGTTCTAAGCTGAACTTCATTAAACACAGTTGTTCTTCTGCGATGACGTTTCATGCCTGACACATCAGTAGAATCTGCAATACAAAAGTTATACCATAAGTACCTGACAAATTTGTGTCAAGGAAAAAATCATGAAGCAAGGAATAATTTAGATTATATACCAGTGTCCTTAATAGATTACAAATTTACACATGCACTCTGGTATAAAAGCTGATAATCTCTTACCTACAGCATGCAGAACATCACAACCATGGGGTCATATTAAACAAATTGCATGTACCAAAGAATATATTATTCAGAAATAATAAAATTTGGTACTCAGATATTTTCATACTCATGTTATATTTTTTGCTTGAAGTTAAAACTATTGTATGAAATCTCTGATCAATTTCCTAAACTGAAAGGCTCTTACCCCAATACCACCACGGATTTCATATACTCATGAGCTATCCCCACAGTGAATAGGTTTCTTTACACACAGATGGCTCAGCAAGTATTTAGTCATTTAGGAGGCAGCTCCTAGTACTACCTATACTATCTGTTTACTCTTTTCCTTGTTTTTTTGAGATATTCTTCTTTATCTCACATTGCTTTTAATGTATATTAACCCCTATGATCCGGATGACGTTACAGTCGTCACGGAAAAATCTGGGTGGAGGGCTGGGTGACACGAACGTGCTGTCATGAGCGAAGGCCAGGATGACAGAGAAGACATGAGTGTAAAAAGCTCTTGGAGTGTGATTTGACTCTTTTGGCACTTAGAAGGGGGCTTTAACATTATCCCATCGGTAAACAAATGTGGAATGTAACGTGCGTAAGCTGTGACTGGAAGAGCACTGGCTCCAGGGAGAATACCATTTCCATGCTGCACACCATATTCCTGGTTGCTGTCACTGGCGGCGCAGGATGTATTACAGAAAATTGAAAGTTATGAAAAAATAAGATATATGACACAAATGTTCCATTCACTTTTTTTTCTTGCACTGAGTTATTTATGTACATAGAGAGATGATATGGAGTCTGTGCAAGGAAAATAAGCTAATACCATCTGGATAAAGCATAACTAAACACAAATATGGACATTGGAAACTGACTAAAAGGCTAAAAACATTAACACAAAATAACTGCAAAGGGGAGGCACAGTCTTTGTCACTACTCATGGGTGTTCATGCGCACCCGGCCTACGCACCGCATGCCTGGCATATTGACTAACCCACTGCCCGTATTTTTGGCACCGTGATTTCCGTGATGCAACCGGATCCAACAGATTAACTCAATGCCAACAGGAAAAAGTAGTGTTTGCAGTAGTATTGTCAATCAGCAGTCCTTATGACCTCACCTGACTAATCCTTTTCTGAGTTTTAAGGTAAAATGTTTTTTTTTTTCTAATGTTACTAATACTGACACTATTTCTATCATACAGTATATTCATCACAAAGTAATAGTACTAGACAAGTATAGATCACTGGAACAGATTCTTACCCCTAAACCATTCCTCATTACTCACCTTCTTCATTGTTCTTCCCTATCCTCTTTCTGATCTCTTCCTGATTTTTCAGAATGGCATTTATCTGTTCTTGCATTGACTCCCTCTTCTCAGCTTTTGCATCTAACATGTCCACCTCTGTCTTAATATTTGGTGGTTTCCAAAGAGATTTGAGTCCCTGACTTTGTAGAATAGATGTAATCTGATCTTGTAAAGATGAAGGTTGTTTATCTTCTTGGTCTGATTGTGATGCATTTTCTTGCTCCTCCTTCACCTCAACTTTAATTTTCTGTTCATCTGATGGTGATGATTTCACAGGGAATATTGTCAAACCTCCAACAGTGAGCGAGCCATTGGGACTAGCAGG
>NW_020868639.1:102500-107500 GCF_003789085.1 Penaeus vannamei | reverse complement strand
TGTGAATAGCTCTCCAGCTCTCCCGCCTGCTTTTCATGTTTCTACATATAATTCCCCCTAAAGCTTTATTAAAAACCCACCAATTATATCCAACATTGGTTATTCCAGGGTGAGAAACCATCTGTCACTGCAACAGACTACTTAGTGCGGATATGGCAATGCCTCCATTGCTTTATGAACATTGCCAAACTGGTTCACAACCCTTGACATTTTCCCACAAGCGAATGCAACAATTTCCTCTGTTTTCGTTCACTTTTCTGTTCTCTCACATGTTTCACATGCGCCATGTACAGGTTAGGAGATTTTACTAATCAGTCAAACAAGCATTTGCACATAAATGTTGCGTAATGATACCATTCACTTGGTAAATCGGGGCGCATTCCAGTCCAAAAGCGGCCAGGTGAGAATCACCTGGGCTGCACCTTTTATCTAAAACCCTATGTAAACAAACCGCCCAGACCATCACGTGACTTAAAATCACATATTTCCACATTTAACACTAATCAACCAACCTCGGCACACCTAACACCACATATTAAAGGTGCAAATAGCAAAAGTGTCACCAAACGATGGCCCGCAAGGACAGCGCAATCCAACAAGGTAGTGGAACTGAGTCGTCAAGTCCACAATTACGGCGAACGACTATGTTCGTTTGTTCGCTCATACCAGATTTTCCTGTTTCTTTTCCGCTAACAGTAGGTTTCCCACGATGCCTTTTAAAAATGCTACACTTGGGGCCTACGAGCTCCAACAGTGTCCGCGAGTGATGGGGCTATAGTGAACATGTCAATGAAATGGTTTAATTATGCAAGCATGACTCAATGATCGGGACGCGGGCTGTCGTTAACCACCCTTAGCGTCGGCAGCGCACGCGGATTGGCCGTAACAACTCCCGTCCGAGTGTGCGCACTCCGGCTTCAACTAAATGCATCTGCGCCAAATTATCCCATTCTGGCGCTCATGCAACCAGCAGTTCAGAGGGAACGGGTCAGGAAATCATGGGAGGCGAAGGAAAGGGCAGTGTTTCGTTCAATGCTGGTTCGTTAACTTTATTTACCGGGTTGGGTGTAGTTTCTTACGAGGCATGGTAGACATTACAGATATCGACGAGACGTGGTTGGTGGTTATGAATAGACTTGGACGTTCCCAGGGTAACAGCAAGGCAACGATCCCAACATCATACTGCTATAAATTACTTATACTGTGGGTGCGCAAAAGATACGACATCTTAAAGACGAACACTGGCTGCTTTTATTGAATGAGATGACCTTGCACTTTCTGCTTCGGTTTCTTGGGATAACCTCAGCCGCTGGAATTTGCTCAGATATAATTATCAGGTCTTGAGAAGCGAACAGCAGTCGTGTAAAATGCTGGCACCACAGGTTATTTACCCACGTCAGGATGCTCGGCCCAGAAATCAATATGACTCGCGTTATGACTTTTATCCCGTGTTGCAAACACAATGAAAACGGGTTTAATGTGTGTTTAATGATACGCAACTTCGTATTATTGGAAAGCGTATTGTTTTTGTTTCCATCCGTTTATTTTACTTAACAGGGGTATATTGTTGTAACAAATGAATAAATTCATAGTGCGGTACCTGAGGTATCACCAGCGCGAGAACAAAAGTAATGTTTCTAAATTCATTGGTGTGAAAGCTAATGGCCAAGAGAGACTGCTTCTGAGAGATCTTCAAAATACTTCCTTTTATTCCACCGCATTCTTTCTTTGGTGTATATTACACATATCAAACACTAGTTTATGCTAAATACTCGTTTACTTTTAATCTTGTCTTATCGCCCTAAGATCCTGAACACGTCCACCGCTTATAAATCCCAACGCCCCTGAGGAAGAATGGGCTGAGACAAAAGGCTAAACTGCAACTGCGCGTCCCAGGTGAAATTTCTTTGTGTTGAATATGGTCACAGGCAGGGATGCATTTATACGCATAGATCAGATCATCGATGTACACTCATTTGCTCTAATAAACAGCACATAATAATTCTTGGCTGATTTTCAGTGTTAACTCAGGATGGAAAGCGAGGCCGCAATTGGTGAAAGGTTTAGAGGCATGGAACAGCAACTTTTCGCCATAACAGTTGCATAGGAAATCACATGATATAACGGTACTAATCACCAGATTTAAAAAAGAATCATCACCCCATTCGTTGATTTTGTAACAATACAATATCGGTATTCATTAGCTTTGTAATTGAGACACTCTGATTGACTACATTAATATGAGAATAGCACCGTATGCAAAAAAAAAAAAAAAAAAAAAAAAAATCCTGCATATTACATAATTAGACAAATAATATACATGTAGTTTTATATATACAATTTTGGACAAAGTGTTTACAGAAAAACAAGCTTAGCATTATAGTAATCATTTATGTAAAAACTAATGGTTTTCCTGTTTAATATTACGAAATTATATAGCTTTACATACAGACAACTACAAGAGGAAATAATATTAGCATAGCCGCCTTCAGTTCATATCACTGAATACTAAAGGTCTATAGATGGGAATATTAAAATAATTCACTTTTACTTTTGATATGCATATTTGATTATCTGTAGTACGTTATATTTATAGGAAATAATGTATATCCAAATATTGTGAAGAATCTTACGCATGCTATATTGATAGCGCTCAGAAAGAAGTTGGAAGTTCGTAGGTCTACATGATAAAAATCCTTTTACTTATCACTTTTATATACTTCAAAGTACGGAAAGTTGAGTGTAAACAAAGGTCCGCCTACCCCATGCCTTTGCGGTTCTACACCCCCTCAACACACATAGTTGTAACCACCCTTGACAATGGTTGCTTCTAGGAAACTTTTGGGTCTTTCCGGTGTGATGACCGCTTAACTGTTTTGACCTTTAAGGCATCCTTCTTTCCACTCTTCACAACAACGACTAAAAGATTCATATCGGACTTGGCGCCTCTCGATAGCGCTGTGGAAAGGCCTGTTGTTATCTCAGGGAATTTCCTCTGAAGGAATTTTCCGGCACAGACCATGTAAGTTTTCCTTATACCCATATATGCCAATGTTGCTCAGATGTTAGTCATTAACTAATCTCCTCTTGTAACCGATGATTATTCCTGGCAGTGGATTTATATATATATATAAATTCCACTCCCTAAGAAGTTGGTCTGTTTCCATATCCCTGTATCAAATCTGCAACCGAATGATTAAACTTTCCTCCTGAATTTAAAGGAATTTTAGTTTTTTTTTTTTTTTTTTTTTTTGGGGGGGGGTAAGGATTTTGTAGAAGTAATATTCATGCATAGCCTTATCAAAAAAGTTTTTATTTTCTCCTAGATCGCACCTCCACTGCCCCAAGTTTAAGAACCATTGTGTGATATCAAGAGGACAGTGTACTTAGCAGATAAATGGTTGCGTCGCTTTATTGTGCTTTAGACTTGAGATGTTCAGTCCAAAAATCTGGATTCAACCGACGGAGAACGCGGGATGCTTTACCTTTCTGTACGGAAGGTCACAGCCCAAATGCCAACGCGCCAACTACTCTGACAGTTAACACTCGATGGTAACTGGGAAAACCTTGCTATACTTTTGTTTAATATAACTGAAATCGTGCTCTATTTCTCTCTTTCGATTGTACTCATGGCTCATTTTAAATTCTCTATAAGTCTTCAACTTAATTTTTCTGTATATATCATCATGTATTTTATATCTCTGACTTTCCATCCCTTTATCCCACTCGCATCTTATGATGTATCCCTATGCTCTAGCCTCTAATAATCTAACTACACACATTTATCTATATCTGCCAAGATCTCTACCTCTACATCGTTATAGCATTATTGTTTCTTTGCCATTTTACATAATAAGAACACTTAATAAGAGATTAATTGCTTGAATTAAAACTTGACCTTTGTCTTCTCTTGTGACTGACAAAGTCGTTATTGGATCGCCATCAGAGGGTGTATATTCCTAACATATCAATTTAAAGTTGGAGTTTTGGCCATTTTGAATTTGCCTTTGCATATGTCGCAGTATATGTATATTATAATATAATATATATATATATATATATATATATATATATATAGAGAGAGAGAGAGAGAGAGAGAGATACACATGTAAATATATATATATATATATAATATATATAATATATATTATATATATATATATATATATATGTATGTATGTATGTATGTATGTATGTATAAATGAATAAATGATACACACATATACATATGGGACTAAACCCCCGGAAACTCAACATGTAGGTGCAGTGGCCTATAACCCACAGCCCCCTTTTCCTTGGAGTAACACAGGGAAGTCATAAATGGAAGTATTAGAGAAGGATAGTTTGGTGTCAGACAGTTCAAAGTTGCATGATAGCATGAAGGAGAGAGCTCTTCCCATGAGACTACGTGGGCTGTTATGATGTGTCCTTAGCGAACTGCCAAGGAATACCGCCTTTGGATCAGGCTCGGGAGCTTAGCTAACCTAAACAGCTCAGTTTTTAACTTTTTCCTTTTCTTTACATGGAACGCTCTTTGCCATAGCACAAACATCAGAATGAAGAGATAATTGATGGAAATTTACACAGCATGGCAAATGTTTTAGTTAATTATATCCTATATTAAATTACCTGGGCATAGTGAAAGAGCACCAACAATAAAATGCACACTCAACGCCACTAAGCTGTCTAGCTCCTTAAGAAGAGAATTATGCACTTGTGTGTGGAATCCTCCCTAAGCAACAATATTATATGAGGGAGCTATTTACCATGTACCTATATTTTGTAATCTTTACAACGGCTAATGGTTTGCCCAATTATCAGTGAGTATACTGTTAAGCGGAAAGGTTAGAGTCCTTGCTATGAGTGGAAATAGTTTTAAAACCTCATCAACGTGTCCAAGATAATTCTGGGAAGTTGTCTAGCTGTAACTCCCGGCCATTTGGGGCCTCCAACTGGGCTCACCCTTCGAAGTCTGAGACGGCAGCTGACATGAGTGGGTG
>NW_020868639.1:82500-90000 GCF_003789085.1 Penaeus vannamei | reverse complement strand
GGAATCTCTGAAGGACAAAATGCTGAAACAAACAAAAGCATGCACAATGGTTCAGCTTCTTGAATTTTTAACTACTGATTTAAATACATATTATACAGAAAGATTACATTGCATTGCGGAAGGTCAGTTTGAAGTCCCATTTTTACAACGCTATATGCAGGAAAAGAAAATGATGGATTCGCTAGAGATTGTTCCCTTCTTCAAAATTAAAAATGCAGGAACAGGTGAATGCTTTGATGTAGACATGAGTTTAGGTTTGTGTTCCTGCTCAGTTGGTGTCTCAGGTGAACCTTGCAAACACCAATGTGCCTTAACTCAGAAACTTGATTTAGGTAACGTGATGAAACCAGTCATAGATTCAAGAACAAGAGATGAAGTAACCCGAATATACAGCCAGACTCAGGGTATAAAGCTCAAAAATGATACTGAAAAAAAAATTGAAGAGTGCAGTGAAAAACAGGAAAAAATATATGAAAGTGGAAGCTTGAAATTATCAAATAATACCAATATTCTTTGTCAGAAACATGCAGAATCAAAAGAAGCCAATATAAGAAAAAGAAATGATGATTTGAAAAAATTATCTGATTCTAAAGCTAGTTCTGATGCATCACCCTGCCTAGCATGTAGCAGAATCCCAACTTCACAAGCCCATTTAAGTTCAAATGTACAATCATTTTGTGAGACTTGTAGAATTAGGTTGAATAACAAAGAACAGGAGCAACATGGTCTGCAGAAACATTCCAGCGAAAAGCAATATGGATGGGATATACATGGAAAAGGTAAAACTGTGTGTGATTCTATGAGAAAACACTCGAGTCAAAGTCTAAATAGTTCACCTGTAAGTGAGCCATGTGAAAAACATTTTAAAAATCGGAATAGATTTGCTAGACATAGATGCAAAAAGGGTAAGAAATGTTTTTGTTTAAATTGTCAAAAGCCTTATGTAAATGAAAGACACTTACCAACTGAGCTGCACAAAACTTTCAAAACTTTTGATACAGAAACCAATATTGAAGTTAAAAGTTATCCTTACCTAAGTGATCATCATCACAAACAAAAGATTATCATAATTAATGCAGAAGAGCCATCAGTACCACCAACTATTAATGATCTTGAAGAGGGTAATTGCTCTTATGTACCTCTTTAAACACCAGCTGCACCAAAGGATTCCCTGATACATGTGGTCAGGAAAGAGCAGTCATTGTATAAGTGCCTCAGGTACAATGTTCCATTCATGATTTTTAAAAACTAATTGTACATATTTTTGCTATTAAAAAAAGTATTTGCATAAAATGGATCACCCTTATGGATAGGAGGAAGATGCTACCTTGATGAAAGGAATAAAGATTTCACTTTTATACCAAAGAAGTCGTCTCTCTCTCTCTCCCTCCCTCACCCTCACCCTCACACTCTCTCTCCTCTCTCTCTCTCTCTCTCTCTCTCTCTCTCTCTCTCTCTCTCTCTCTCTCTCTCTCTCTCTCTCTCTCTTCTCTCTCTCTCTCTCTCTCTCTCACTCACTCACTTTCACTCTCGGTCTCTCTCTCTCTCTCTCTCTCTCTCTCTCTCTCTCTCTCTCTCTCTCTCTCTCTCTCTCTCTCTCTCTCTCTCTCTCTCTCTCTCTCTCTCTCTCTCTCTCTCTCTCTATCCTTTGCAGAATTCAATTTTCATGTAGAAAATTCTCAATAGGCATAGATTTGCAAAACTGACTTAAATTCAGTTTCATCCTCTTAATTTAGAACCTCCCTATGGCTGCAAGACAGTCACCATAAGATGAAGTAGATAAGATGGTCTAGTGGAATGTGAAAAGTTGTTTGTGAATGTTTATTTTATCATAATATATTTTTGCATATTATTTGTTATAAAGTTTATATCTGAAAAGAAATATACTTTTAAAGTTTTTTTTTAAATGTTTATATCATTCCCTTTGCACGTATTATACAAAATTGATATTCTGCGGTATGTGTTTTCCACAGGAAGAGTTTGTTGGGTTCACTTGTCTTGGATGCACTTGAAGTTCTGAACATTCCTATACATTAGGGAAAGGAAATTTCAGAACTGCAGTAGTTAAGGTAATGTGAATTTAGATTATCAGTACACCTGAATCCTAACCTAGATTACAGTTTTGAAGGATAGAAGAGATAACTAATCCCTAATATGATGCACACCTTAAAGTGCACCTGTATACTATGGAATGGTGTAACATCAAACGGAGGAATAACTTTAATTTCTGGATAAAATATGATGAGGATATGGCGCTGCATTATGGAATCATGAAAATTAAGGCAGTACTTTAAGTATACTGAATACAGTATAGATCCCATGGAAGTATTAGGAATACATATGCTTTGAAATTATTTACAATACTGAATTGATGTATGTGTGGTTTATGGAGATGAGAATGAGGATTTTAAATGTTTTTACAGAATGTTCCTGAATAATCATTATGCAACATGTAACAGTAAGGAAGTATCTTCCCCAGAAAAAAACGGCACACAAGGTCAGTATACATGAAAGACAAAATGCCCCACTAAGGAAAGAAGTGTCCAAGACTGCTAATGAGCCTAGCTGTTGGTGCAGTAGAAAACTTCAAATGAATCATGTGTCCAAGGGAAGATTGGGAAAAGCTGGAGAATATGTGAAAGACCAATATAGTTATTTGCCAAAATCAAATTTAAATATTTATTACCCAGATGATGTTTGTTCCAAAGCATTGATATCAAGTTACTGGTACCAGTTTGATATAATTGTTTAGTTTTCATAATGACAAGACTGAAATGACATGAAGTAGATATAGCATTTATTTCAGAAATTATTTTTCAGTGGTAATAAATTTTGCAATACTCATCCACTGCTGTTACCTTTGATAATTACAAAGGTAAAAATATGATATTGTTTCAAAGAGTTTAAAGTCCACTGGCATTAGTACTTTCTGGGCAATAATTTATACTATTAGATAATCTTTATAATACCTCCGAATCTGGGTAACATGAGTAGTATTGGCATGGTATCTGCATGCTCATATGTGAAGTTTGGCAACAGGAATGTTTTCATTTTGTATTTTGAAAAATATGGGATATGTTTTTTTTTTTTTTTTTTTTTTATGGAAAAGTTTATAGATTATATGTGATTATTTTTATCATAAAAATACTTGATTGCAACACGATAGAATGTTCAATATTTGAATGTCAACTTAAAGGTAAATTTTTGGTTTTAATTTTTTAAAGCGTCACACACATATATATATATATTATATATATATATATATATATATATATATATATATATATATATAATATATATATATATATAATATATATATATATATATATATATATATATATATATATATATATATATATATATATATATATATATATATATATATATATATATATATATATATATATATATATATATATAATATATATATATATATATATATATATATATATATATATATATATATATATATATATATATATATATATATATATATATATATATATATATATATATATATATATATATATTAACTTCCCATGTCTGTCATAAGCCTGAAGTTAGGGTTGTATTCATACAGCCCATTCAGTAGGTGACCGGAAGATGTACAGACCTTACTAACGTCACTCAAACTCTTTAAGATTCGAACTGCCTTTATTGGGCATAAAAGTAAGCTTCACCTAAAAGTCTAATCCCCTCAATAGAACTTTAGTTACAAAATAACAAAAAAGATAAATAAAAATTGGGCTCTTTCTCTGCCTTTTTCAATGTGAATGGGACAAGCTGAGGGTAGACTAGTGTATTTGGTACTGTTTGGCATCTCTCTTCTAGCCACTGTGCCTTCTACTGTGTCTGAGTCAGTGGCGTACAGAGGTCCCTCTCCCATATGGTTATGCAGGGCCACTTCCCCTTCGCCCCCCTCCCCCCTTTACACGCCACTGGTCTGAGTGGCCTCTCCTCCCACCCAGGGGTCCTTCTAAACCCACTCCAAGCCATCAGAGGCAACTACACCCATTGTCACCTTCCTTTAGGACCCTCTCTTATCCCATCATACTTTATTTGTTATGTGGATAGAGATACTTAATTTATTACTTCAAACATATGAACAAATGTTTCATTGTATTTTATATTCATTTAATTAACATGTTTAAGTTTTCCCTATTTTCATTTGTATGCAAGAGGTAGCTTTTAAAACGGATGATACACTATTGGTCATACCAAAACATATATTTTCTGGTGTGCAAAACTGAGTTCTTTAAGCAATAAACGCCGCAGCTAAGCTGATAGAAGGTGAGAAATATGAGACTGGGAGCCAGGATGGGCTGTGTAGGGTTCAATAGCATGACAGATTTCTAATATTTTTCCTTTATATTAGTTCAAACGCCCATTTCCTGGCTACCAACAGGGGCAGATAATACACCCAGCAATGTTTTATTACTGATTGTCCAAACTCTTTTCGTTTCTGCTTGTCCTTTTGATTATTAATGTTAATGAAAAGTAAAATGAAATATCAGAATCAGTTTTTAAGAGAACCATCTTTTATTATAAACCTGCTTGAAAGAGATCTCAAATTTCGAATATTAAAAAAAAAAAAACAGATCCACTAATCATAGAAAAAATGAGAGGTCAACCTCATTGCCTGCTTACTTCTTTGCAGGTGTTCACCACATCTGGTAACACTGTTCATTAAGGTTACAAAGAACTGTTACTGCTGTGGTGCAGATGGTAGTCATTATATAAGTATGCGAAATGGCACTTTAGAAAGTCTGAAATAGTTTTGTGAAAGTCTGCACAAAATTATATTAAATATAATTCAGCACAAACACAATAGCTGTGCCAAAGAAGAAAATGTAACAACAGAAATAATCTTCAGGTCTTGCAGCTTCTATACACTCAATCTCAGATATATGTAAAAAATAATAATAGTAATGACGATGATGATGATGATGATAAATACAGAAATAATAAAACTAAAATAATAATAATAAGAAGCATATGTATATATATATACATACACACAAGACACACACAGACACACACACACACATATATCTATATCTATATATATATATATATATATATATATATATATATATATGTATATATATAAATGAATATAAATAAAGACTTAAATGTGTGTGGTGTGTGCGTGCGTGTGTGGTGCGTGCATGTGGCGTGGTGCGTGCGTGTGGGCGTGGTGCGTGCGGGCGTGCGTGTGTATGTATGTGTGTACGTGTATGTGTTTACATATATCTAATACACACACACACACACACACACACATATAAATATATATATATATATATATATATATATATATATATGCATATTATAAATAAATATAAATAAAGACATATGTGTGTGGGTGTGTGCGTGCGTGTGAGCGTGGTGCGTGCGTGTGTATGTGTGGCGTGTGCGCGTGTGCGCGCGTGTGTGTGTATGTGTGTGTATGTGTGTGTGTGTGTGCGCGGCCGGTGCGTGTGTGTAAGTGTATGTGCTTATATATATCTAACACACACACACACACACACACACACACATGTATGTATGTATAATATATATATATATATATATATATATATATATATATATATATATATGTATATATGCATGTATGTATATGTATACACACACACACACACACAACACACACACACACACACATAATATATATATATATATAATATAATATATATATATATATATAATATATAATATATAATATATATATATATATATATAATATATATATATATATATATATATATATATATATATATATTATATATATATTATATATATATATATATATATATATATATATATTATACACACACACATCCAGAGGTGGCTTTTCTTTTATGTGCTCTCTGATAAAAATGTTTAAGAACAAAATCGTGTCATCCCAAACAACAATCTAATGAATATATATTTTTTTATGAAGGAATTATGCCCGTATCACTGCAGACTTCATAAATTGATAAGCCTCAGGCATACCATGAAGAAATTGCATACCGCGAGTGTTAGATAAAATAAAACAAAAAACAATGATGCAACATCCTTTATTTCAAAAAATATATATCTATAAAAATATACTACTCTATTTTATAATTAAATAAAGACATTAATAATCTTCACAGTCTTTCATAGACTAGTAAGTCCTTGTTACAACAGTGACCACGGCCGTGACGAACTGAAACCGGCTAATGCATTAGGAAAAAAGTAAAAGGAGAAATGAGAGATCAAGAAAGGAGCAAGAGACATTATCCTATATCCTCCTTGAAACACAAAATCTAATTCTGTGTACTGGAAACGACTATATTGATTAACGTAACCTGAGTGAACGCTTGTGCAAAGCCTTAAATAAAACTCTGAATGCGGGTCAGAGTTGGAAATCACCGGGAATATTCCTCTTCCTCGTCCGCGTCCTTCGGCGCACCCACCTCGGGGACGTCGAGCCCCGCGCGAGGCCGCGGTGGGCCTGCCTGTACATTGTGCCCCGGGAGGGAGGGGAGCCATACATCCCGGGCGGGGGCATTGGGTAAGACTGAGCTGAATTATACATGGATGCTGGAGTGCCTTGTTCCTGTGCGTTGCCATTACTAGACTCACTAGGAAATATAATAGGTTTAAATCCTACTTCTGTCACAGGATCAGAGGGCAACTGTTGTATTGGTAGGTCCTGCGTGTTTTCAACTGTGTCGTCAGGTTCGTTACTCACATCAAATTGCCGTTGTCTTTCTGTCTTTGTTTTGTTGGTTTCATTTCGCTTTTGCATATCTGCAGTTTGAACCTCAAGAGCCCTTTTGTTGGATACGTCAGATAAAAGAAACTTTGCTAATCTACGTAAATCTTTTGTGTTTATATCATCTGGAGAAGGCAACGAAATTTTAGATTTGGATGCCTGACTTGGAAAAAATATATCAAAGAGATTTTTTTCGTTTTTAGATTTTCTTGTAACAATCAGCCTGTTCCCTTTATCTGTCGTTGTCCTTAATGATGTTGGCCACATTACTTGACTCGTCCCAGTCACTCTGAGTTTCTGTAGTTCGTCTCTCGAAGTCGCTCTTGTTGGGTTTGCCGCGAAATTAGTTTCAGAACTTAAATGTGGGTCTTTAGTCACGGGAAGCTGATCCTCAGTTTCCTCGGAGTGCACGTCAGGAGTGTTGGTTGTCAGGATGGAGTCGAATGTTGTCGGGGGCAATGGTACTGGGGAGGAAGTTGCTGCTGCCGTGGGCGGACTACGTAGCCTAAGAGTGGGTTTTGTCGCTGTGGGAAAAGTCTTTGGGTCTAAAGGCTCTCTGCTATTAGACTCTGGCAAAGAATTGATAGGAACTCTACTAGGTAACTCTTGAATTTCCAGCTCCGAAACACGGAAATCTTCAGTGGGAGGTGAACTATTAGCTAACGACGGAGAAAACGTTACGCTTGAAAGTGTCGATAGAGTTACAGGAGTCTCTTGAGTGATCAGAGGTGTCGGTGTTGTGTCTACTGAAACAG
>NW_020868639.1:72500-75000 GCF_003789085.1 Penaeus vannamei | reverse complement strand
TATACATAATAATAATAATATATATACAGTACACAGTATACACACACACACACACTCACACACACACACACACACACACACACACACACACACACACACACACACACACACACACACACACACACACACACACACACACACACACACACACACACATATATATATATATATATATATATATATATATATATATATATATATATTATGCAGTACATATACAACGTGTTTCACTCCAGCACTACTTGGCCCTGCATTGATAGTTCTACCCTTTCTTCTTCATCTGCCTACCTGGCAGCAGTGTCACAATATGCATTTCTTAACGACTTGATACACTTCACTGGCAGCGCCGCATCACGAGAAAGCCATAGAATTCATCATCTCCTTGCCATCTGGCGCCCACGACGACGCGCAGCGGTCATAAAATGTTCACCTAGTGAATATTCAGTAAAAAGTACAGCCGCGCAGATGGCAGGGAAACCTCCCTGCTGATAGCCTCAACAACGCCGAAAAAACAGAGATCAGAACTTGACCTAAAAATAAAAGTAACAGGTTGAAGTCCGTGCTGTAAAACCTGTGGAAGCAACTTGGAAAAAGAAGAAAAAAATGGCCCGGTAAACAATAACTGGATGAAGATTATTTATGATAACGGTAATCAGGTGAAGTGCATAAATACCATTCATTTCTACTTTCTAGTGAATGATATGTATGAGAATAACCGTGAAAATAATAAAATGAAAATAATAAGAAAACAGTATCATAGATGAATACGATAACATAACTGTTATTCTTATCAACATCATTACCATTGTTATTATCAATATTATCATTATCATCATTATTAGTAGTAATGGTAGTAGTATCATTATCATCAGTGTTATTTTTATTATTATCAAAACAATAACAATGATAACAGCAATGATTATCGCTATCATTGTTATTACTATTACCATTAGCATTATTATTATCATTACTATCATTATCGTCATTATTGTTATTATCATTATTATTATTATTATTTTTATCATCATCCTCCTCAATATCATTATCACTCTTATTGCGATTATCATTATCACTATTATGATTATCATTGTTATATTATTATTATCATTATTATTATTTTATTAATACTACTATTATTGTTGTTATTTTTGTCATTACTATCATTATCATCACTATCATCAGTATCATTATTATCATAATCAATCTTATCATCATAATCATGAGAGTAATAATGATAATCATAATAATGGTGATAATAATAATAATAACAATAGTAAAGATGATGATAATAATAATGATGATTATGATAATAATAATAACAACATTAACAATGATTATCATTATCATTACTAGCATTATTATCATCATTATTATTATTATAATTATTATTAGTATTATTATCATTATCATTATGATGCTGATGATGGTAATTAGCATTATCGTCATTATCATTATCAATGTCATTATGTTAGCATCCTCACTGTTATTTTATTGTTACTAAAACAATGAAAATGATAATAACTAACATCATTACCACTACATAATACAGATAGTAATGGCAGCAAGAGCATCAACAATGATAACGAGAGGGATAATAAAAAAATGATTACAATGATAACAATAATAAAGATTATATTGAAAATAATAATGATCATGATGAAACTAATGATAATAATCATAAGAATAATATAATAATTGCAATTATGCTAATGAAGATAATGATAATGATATAAATCATAAATATGATAACAATGATAATGGTGATAATAATAATGATAATAATGAGTGCTACTACTACTAATATTAATGATAATAATAATGATAATAATAAATGATATAATGATAATGATAATAATGCTAATTATAATGATAATAATGGAAATAATGAAAATGATAATGATAATAATTATAAAGATAAAACAATAATAATGATAATAATATTACATTATTATTTTTCATTATTACAATTAACATTAATCATAATAATGATAACAATGATGATGATAACAGAAATATTAATAAGAATAAGAACGGTAATGATAATTATAATAATGATAATGAGGATAAAAATAATATTAAGAAAAGACACAATAATAAATATAGCAAATTTAAAAGTAATGAAAATAAACAATAATAATCATAATAATATTAATAATAATAATGACGATAATAATAACGTCAGTAATAACAATGATTGCAATGAAAATTATAATGATAATGGTAATAAGAATAGGAATAACAATAATAATGATAACCATAATAATCATACCAGTAATGACAGTGATGATGATATCAATAGTAATTATAATAATAATGATAAAATAATGATAATGGAGATAATAATAATGACAATGATAAACATTAAAACAATAATGATGTAATGATAATATCTACAAAGATGTTAATAGTGATAAAAGGTTAATAAGAAGAGTAACTGCAATAACAATAATGATCATAATAATAAACATTATTATCATTATTATAACTGTTATTGGCATCA
>NW_020868639.1:50000-52500 GCF_003789085.1 Penaeus vannamei | reverse complement strand
TTCTTAGTAAATAAATGCCGAAAAGATGACTAAAATCTTAAGACAAAAATGGATTTTAATATCATTTACCTTTGGCTATTTTTGCATAGGTATAAATATTTGTTTTGGTTTAAATACGCAAACAAGTATTTTAACTGACAGGTACAGCTATTTACCTAACCTAAAAAATTTAAGGGGGAGGGGCTCTCAGGACCTACATAGGCCCTTCCAGGGACCTAACTGCCCATTCCCCTAAATGTTTAATTAAGTTCCTGTGCATATATATTTTCATCTATATCTAAGTATAAGCCTGCCCTATTCAGCATTAAGAGCGTATATAAGAGCAAGTAGATAATCATTACAGTAGTTGAACGTAAGTGCTTCATTATCTATTCCACTGTAAGTCTATTATAGATTACATTAATACAGTATGCAGCAATATAATAGTTCGCTTGTCATAAAGTGAGCCATTATATTGTCGAATTTTGGTTCAACAAAAGTTACTTGAAGGAATCGTCAGTGTATTGGTCCACTTCTTAGGAATCACAAAAGGCAACGAGTTTACGAGATCAACAATGAGGAATCAGTGTCAGGTGGAATATATCAACTTTTTTATGTTGTTTCTTTTCTGATCCAGGGGTTCCTCTTACTGAAGGACCCACCGAGACCTAGATGTGGGCAAAACATCATATTTGAGTGAAATGGTTATAGCACACCTATGTGCTTTGAAGAAATTTCTGATCATTATAAGAAAGTAAATGAGTTGTTACTAGTGGCAATGTGGCTATGTGTTTTTTTTTCATCCCACCACTGCCACCAATTGTCACTGCTTCTTTCACTTTCTTGTAATAGTTACATTGTTCATGTCCAGTTACGATTATAAGATTATATTCATGTCACTTGAAATATACATGAGTACTACTAATACAACATACAAGTTATTATTATGATATATAGATATATACCAAACAATTAAGAATTATCATAATTCCTCACTATACCCATGGTGTACATGGTACATTATGGCCCATTTGTTATATGAAACTATCGAATATGTTTTTGAATCCCAGTGACAAATACAATCATATACATTACATATATGCATATGCATAAATAAGACACATACATACACACACATATATATAAACACTATATGTAAATGTATATATATACAGTATATATACGCATGTGTATAACTATATCTAATACATATGTAATTATATATACAAAACATGCATATATATATATATATATATATATATATATATATATATATATATATATGTATATGTGTATGTGTATGTGTGCAGACATATACATGTGTATGTATATATATATATATATATATATATATATATATATATATATATATATATATTATATATTTGCATGTGTATGTGTGTGTATTCACATGTATATTTATGCATTTATGTATATGTAAGCATAGTCATATGTATGTATGCATGCTTGTATACATTTATGCAAATATATATACATATATATATATATAGAGAGAGAGAGAGATGGGGGAAGAAGGAAGAGGGTTGAGAGGAGAGGAAGAGGGCTAGGAGGAGAGGGAGAAGGCTAGGAGGAGAGGGAGAAGGCTAGGAGGAGGAAGAGAGAGAGAAAGGGAGTGTGGGAAGGATGGGAAGGGGATCACCGAAATAATGAAAAGGAAAGAGGATGCGAGAGAAGACAACAATCAGAGAGAGAAAGAAAGGACAGACGCTCAGAGAGAGGAGCGGTGAGCGGAGTGAACGGAGACTGAGAGCGAGAGTGTGGGAAGTGGATAGTGGGGGGAGGGGGCAGGGTGCAGGGGGAAGAAGAGTGACGATCTTTATCAGTTTATTATATCCATTTATATCGCCACTAACTGTATACTTAGATTATTTTTCATACCCAATGATTGTGTTTCATATTCCTTGACATATAGCAATACATTTCCACCAATATGAAATGTTCATTATTGCCAAATTACAGAAAAAATCGTTAAACTCCTATGGCGTCGATATTTGGAACAGCATATGTTCTGTTCCAAGATATTCTTTTGCAACAATACGTATATTATAAACTCTCTTTCGGCCTCTAGTTCGAGTTGATTCATGAAAAGTGCTGCCCCAGGTGAGGCTCGAACTCACAACCCCGGCATAGCTCAGTCACTGTCGTATAAGTACCGTGCGCTAACCGATTGCGCCACTGGGGCTTAGGAATGGAGCGGGCGGGCAGCGGACTCACTCCTCGCGCGCGTTTTCTGTGGTGTCGAGGCGGGGTGACCATAGCGAGCGCGGGATCGGGGACCGGTGGTTTTCACGTCGCCAGTGTGACTTCTTTTCAAACAAATATGTACCAGTTGTATTTCGTTGGTCTAAAATATATTTGGGAGTCTTTAGAAAAACAACTATCTGCTTCCTCTTCGTTGGAATAATGGAATAGTTGGCTTTAAAAATGTAATGCTATTTACGCACATACATGATGTTAGCCACTTCTCTGAAAATTCATGGCTGAGCAAGTCTAAAGTATC
>NW_020868639.1:35000-37500 GCF_003789085.1 Penaeus vannamei | reverse complement strand
GGAATAGGTCTTGAGGGAATCGTGTCCTTTGAGGAGTTTGAACTGATTTAACGGGACGATGAAGTGCCGCCCTTGCTTCTTGACGCAGATGGAACAGCTGTGGGAGACGAAGGGGGGGTGAGCGGGGTTATTGTGTGGCTGTTGAATATAAGAAGTGGCTGCGATGGAGCCATAATGTGATGCTGGGGAAACATGAAGCGGGCTACGTGCATACTGTAAATATGATAAAAAAATAAATTCATGTCAAACACAAAGCAATCTAACACGATTCCAACACATATCCAAGCTCATCCTGGAGTAAATCCCCAAAAGGTGGGTCTACGCTCTAACAAACTGAAAGGCACTTACTTGCAGTCAATAACGTTGAGGACGGCCGGTGCCCAGACCTCGTACCTGACCGCTCCGCAGTGACAGCCGCCGGTATATTTCACCAGATCGCTATCCATGTTCGCACGTACCTGTGGTGGTATTAAGTATTAATAACTTGGCCTGTGTCATTTCATAGTTATCACAAGGGGCTGAGGTGCTTCTTATATTAGTTTTTAAATGTCTCTATTGGAAATTGTTAAGCATAATTCATGTTCACTTCGTTGAGTTTTGCGAAGACGAGCCGGATTTCCCTGCAATGCAATTCCTTCACTTCACAATACATACAGAGTTCTGTTGCATAGACAGTGCCTCAAACTAAATAACAAAATAACAAACAAAGACACATTTGATATATACTCACTGTTGAAAGGAGGACCAGTCTCAAGCACCCAACAAGGCTGAAATCCCCTGAACTATTGTCGGAAAACTGGTCGAGACAACCAGCACGACGCGTGTATTGCCACACGCCGCCAAAATGCTTGGTGTAACTTGGGGTCTTTTTCATACACGCGAGCAATTACCTTGGGCTTTCCAAACATAAAGGGAAAGTAGTTATATATATCTATATTTACCGCAGTGTGTAATCTAAAATATTTGTGGTTCGTGCTGTGTGTCGCATTAAACTCATCATTCGTCCAATAACAGGTTCTGGCAGAGGCAGCAACATCATTTGACCTTCGGTGGGACTTAATACTTATATCTCATTCCTCATTTTCACAAAGATTGGGTAATGGTCAAAGCATAGCAGGTAGTGTTCGGCTATCCTTGCTGTCACTAGACATGCATTGTCCACATGAACAAAACAGGAATGAAGAAATTGCGTTTTAAAGTCTGACTTGAGCACCTTGGGATGCCTAGTCTCGAAGGAGAATTATATGCGAAGTACGAACATTGTTTGTGATCATCCAGGTTGTGGTGTAAATGTAAGGAAGAGGGAGCAGGAGTATGGTATGCTGGTGATGACGTAAACAGACCTTTTTTGTCAAAAGACTTGGCAAATGTGCAACAAGATATACTAATTCATGATTACTCACTTAAGATCCATGTTTGAGAAAAGTGTGTGAGGAAGGGACAGTCCCAAAGAGTGACGTGGCTAAGGCAAGATATTTCCATTAACAGTTTGTGCATTTCATTTTCAATCCAGGGAGAAATCAGTAAGAATTCTCTATATATCTCTTATTTTTTTCACAGTAATTACGCGCTTAGGGGGCCCCCAGAAGATGACCTTCGCTCACTCGCTGCTTTCGCCTGCGTATAAATGTCCATTTTTTTTAACACCCCCGTTATATGACCCTGGTCTCGCTGTTGGTCTCAGACTCAAATAAATTATGTTTTTGTCACGTCAGTCACCAACTTTCCAAATTCGCTTCACCTGTCACGTTTTTTATCACAGACTGGGAAATATGATTTACTATCTTCAGATACAATTAAGCGTGAACAGTTCTAGTTACTGAAAGAAGTACATAGAACAAGGATTACCCGTTAGAAGCTATAAAAAACGTAAATCTACCCTTCCCCTCCTTACATGGTCGTGAGGTGTGTCTGGAAAGCTCAAGTTTACGTGAAGGGAAATGTCACAGAACAAGGTGTGGTCGGAGAGCCTCCGTTGGCGCGATGTGGCCATGAATTCGACGGGCTTGAAAGTGAGAAACCCGCACCTTATCATGTGTGAATCTGAATGGCAGTCTGTCTACATTCACCGGGAATCATTTTATGGTTCTGTCAATATTTGGTTCGGAAAAGAAAAGGAATCAGCTGTCGTGTTAAGGGACGCCTTTCGACTACCTCTTTCAAATACCTTTGGAGCATCCAGTTACCTGTATGGTAACTGGGTGCTACAGCCATTTTCCATGACAGTACCACTTTCCAGATGCAGATTCAGACGGTTGATAAAGTACTTTCAGATGCGAAAGCGAGGTATCTGAGTCTGCATGGCCCTGCGGTCACCCTTTTTGGGTTTGTTTCGATAAGGTATTACAAACTTCGTGACCAGAACGAATTTGGTATCCTACATATCTTCAATCCAGAAGAGCGACAGTAAGTATAAAAACTCGTATAAAATCTCACCATCTTGTCGGTAGGCAAAGCAGAGGATCCAGAAAGCCCTCAGCGTTCACTTTGCGTCCTTTTT
>NW_020868638.1:140282-142782 GCF_003789085.1 Penaeus vannamei | reverse complement strand
ATTAAATCATCATTCCTATTATTGTTATTGTTATTTTATCATTACTATCATTATCATTATCATTATCCTCATCATTACGATTATCACTGTCATTGTTATTGCTATCATTATTATCATTATCAATATCATTATTAATTTTATTTTCATTAATATCATCATTATCATTATCACTATTACTGCTATCATTATCATCATCATTATCATTAATTCTGCTAATATCTTTAGGAAGTGCATCGACTGAGAAAGAATGTGGTTTAAACTTTATAACCATAAACACAAACAAACACAAATCGCGCAACAACAACAACAGCAACAACTACAATACTGACACACACACGATCACATATTTTAAGAAGGACCCACAAAGAAAAAAATTAAATCCAAATAAATATGCTCTCATAAACACTCAAATGTACAGAAACACATACAAAAAATAATAATAAATAGATAATAATAATAATAAGATAAAATAAATAAAAAATACAAACAGAAAGGACCACACACAAACAGAGCAGACATGCACGCAAGCAAAAAATCCTATTCCTTAACAAAAGAATAGGAAAAGAAACACACGCAGGGCCCGTTCAAGAACATCAAACACGCACGCACGCTAAAGGCACAGAGAGATAAGGATTCTGCGCTAATCGTGCGCAAAACATGCCTCCACACAGGCCCTTGCAAGCACTCATTCACGAAAGAGCGACGAGGGCGGGGCATGAGCTTGATGACGTCATCTGCCCTCTCTAATGACGTCACGTTTCCCCGCAGGCGAGTGCTCGCTGGCCGGCTTCGGGCTTCCTTCCGTGGGCGTCGCCGCGCCCTCGCCCGCCCACGCCCACCTCGACTTCAACGACAACGTGACTCCCACGCCCATGAGCGGGCACCTCCCCGAGGGCGGCGGCCCGCACTACCCTGGGCACGGCGGGGGCCTGATGGGGGGCGGCTACCCCAGCGCCTCGCTCGCGCCGCCCCTCGAGTGCTCGCTCGCCTCCTCGCCCCTCAGGAGCCTGCACCCCGGGGGCGCGCACGCGGGCGGCATCGTGTACGGGGGCGGCGTGCCCTCCTCGCCGCTGCTGCCGCCCCACCTGCACCCGCAGCACTCGTCGCCGCACCCGCTGCCGCACCCGCAACCACGGCCACCCCCACCCGCGCGGGCCCGAGCCGTACCCGGGGCGTGGGCCCCGCTGGGAGGCGGGCGGCGGCGTGGGCGGGCCCCGGGGGGCGGCGACAAGGCGCGGCGCGAGCACCGCATCCGGCGCCCGATGAACGCCTTCATGGTGTGGGCGAAGGTGGAGCGCAAGAAGCTGGCCGACGAGAACCCCGACCTGCACAACGCCGACCTCTCCAAGATGCTCGGTGAGTACCCGGGGCCTGGCTCCTCTTGGCTCCTCTTGGGCCTCTCGGCCTCCCCCTCTTTGGGCCTCTTGGCTCCTCTTGGCTCTCTCTTGGGCCTCTCCCTGCCGGTGAGTCCCTCCGGGGGCTCCTGGCTCCTCTTGCTCCTCTCGGCCTCTCTTGGCCTCCCTTGGGCCCTGCTCCTGCCTCTCTCTTAGTCCAGCGTCGGCCTCTCTTTGTTGCACGAGCAGGACCTCTTCCTGGCCCCCTCTCGCCCCCTCTTCCCACAACCCGGATCCGCGCGACGCCCAGCTCCCCAAACCTCCGGTAAGGACCCCCTTCTCCCGCTCCTCTTGACCCCTTCTTGGTTTCCTTTACGCCTCCTCTTATTTCCTCGCCCTGAGGCAGTCCTCCACGTCGACTCCTTCCTCAAGATGCTCAGTGAGGAGTCCCTTGTTCCTCTTGCTGGAAGAACAACGTCTCAGCTGTTCTTACTCCTCTCTCGGGCTTCTCTTCTTGATTTCTTCTCCCTCAAAAGACTCTTCCTCTTGGATCTCCTCTTGTATTTATCCTCTTTTCTCTTAGCTTGTTTTTAGACCTTATCTGAGCATATTCCTCAACATCGCGATCTATCTGAGATGCAAATGGAAGAGATTCACGCCATTCCTCACCCACCCCCGCCTCGTCCTCCTCTTCCGCTGTCCCAAAACACATTTATTCACCTTCCTCTATTCCTTTATTTTGTCCGTTTCCCGTCCTTTCCCCTTCCTCCGCCCCCCCCCCCGGCATCCGTTCTCACATCTGTTTACCTGTATCATTTCCCCTCCTCTTTAACCCACCTATGTCTCTTCTTGTCACTCTCCCTTGCCCCCACTTCCTATGTCCTTCTCCCTCCGCTTTCCCTATCCTTCACTCTCTTTTGCTTATCCATTTCTCCCTCTCCCTTTCTCCATCTTCCCCTCCTCTTTTTCCCCAACCTTCTCACCCTTCTTTCTATTCTTCCCTTCCCTTCCCTTTGCTTCCCCTAGCTCCCTCCATCCTTTCCCCCACCCCACCCACCCATTCTCCCCTTCCCCCCCTTACCCACCGCCACCCCCACCATCCTTCCTCCCTCTCCCTTACCCACCCCCTCATCTTTCCTCCCTCCCCACCTCCCCCCCCCATTCCT
>NW_020868638.1:130282-135282 GCF_003789085.1 Penaeus vannamei | reverse complement strand
TGATACAGGGGTGGGGGTAGGGGGGGGGGGGTGGGGTAGAGGGGATGGGGGTGAGTAGAGAGGGGTGGGGGTAGGGAGGGTGGGGTAGGGGAGTGGGGGTGGGGGTAGGGAGGGTGGGGTGGGTAGACAGGGGGTGGGGTATGGGGGTGGGGGTAGGTGGGGGAGTGGGGGAGAGTAGAGAGGGGCTGGGGGGTAGGGGAGTGGGGTAGGGGTGGGTGGGGGTAGGGGTAGGTAGGGTGGGGGGTGGGGTAGTAGGTATGGTAGGGGGAGGGGGGGGGTGGGGTAGGGTGGGGTGGGGGTATCAGGGGGGTGGGGGGGGTCCTGTGCCCCTGATATTCCATTAGTAGGAATATAAGTATTTATCAGTGTTTCATTTTTATTGTTGGTGTTGTTGGTGTTAGACGAAACAGCATTATTGGTCCTTCTGTAACCATTATCACTGTATCTATAATTATCATTGTTTTATATATGTTGATTATTATATTATTCAGTATACGTATTTACAGATATCTGAATAAATATCATTATTGGTACTCTTATAAACATAATCACTATATCTATAATTATCATTGTTCTTATATAATGATAATTGTTATTATTCCCAATATATATATTCACAAACATTTGAATAATCTCTATCGATTTAAAAATGGTCCTAATGAACATATAGGATTAGACACAAAATTACATAAGGTCATGATTATATTGCTATTTAAGTATATATGATATATATGACATATATATATATATATATATATTATATATATATATATATATATATATATATATATATATATATATGATATATGAATCACGAGCTCAACGTAGTATATATAAAAAATGTTAATGGTGTCGATAATGAGTATAATATATAGATGTATTTTATTGCTGATGCTACTTTTACCAACGAGATATTATCAGTATCATTTTTTATTAGAATTATCTTTTTTTATCAATTACCAAAGGCTTCTGATAAGCAAAGAGAACGATAAAACACAATAACGGAAGAGAGAGAGAGAGAGAGAGAGAGAGAGAGAGAGAGAGAGAGAGAGAGAGAGAGAGAGAGAGAGAGAGAGAGAGAGAGAAGAGAGAGAGAGAGAGAGAGAGAAAGAGAAAGAGAGAGAGGAGAGAGAAGAGAGAGAGAGAGAGAGAGAGAGAGAGAGAGAGAGAGAGAGAGAGAGAGAGAGAGAGAGAGAGAGGGAGAAATAGAGAGATCCATTAAGGACAAAAGAATTAATAAATTTGTTACATATATATATATATATATATATATATATATATATATATATATATATATATATATATATATATATATATATATATATATATATATATATACACACACACACACACACACAAATATACATACAATGGTTAATCTAAATTGTGCAATTAGTATTACTATTTCTTTCTTCAACTACTCGAAAACATCTTTTGTACTTAGATAATTCATTAAAACAATACAAAATAAATGAGAATGAGAAAAATGATTTATGACCAACATTCCCGACATCACTTTCATCAACGTAATTTTGATGACGTCAGAGCAAGAGGCCAGTGACGTATCTTTATTAAATTTAGTCTTTTGTTTTATTAATTTTAGTTTATTTCTTCTCATTCACGTCTGTTTTAAAGTAGAACCGTGAATAAAAGATGAATATAGCAATAGATAAACAAATGAATGTATAGATAAACACATATAAATACAAGTATATTTTTTCTTCTCTATCTTTCGTTTTTCTTTTATTTCCTATAAAGAAATGAATATATAAATAGACACACATATATACAAATATATATATATATTTTTCTTTTTTATTTCCGTTTTTCTTTTATTTCTTTTTTTTTTATTTGTTTTTCTTCTTTTTTTTTAATTTTTCCGATCAAGGCGACGATGCACTTGAGTTATTGATTATGATTGATGGCAGGTTGACAGGTTGTTGACAGTCGATTGACAATTGACAGGTTGTCAGTTATCCGTGTTGCCATCACTTTGTTTTTCTTTTTTTTTGCGGCCATTCTTTAGTAACTTCTTAAGTGCATCTTCGTCTCGATAATAAGAGGAAGGAAAGAATGAATTGAGAGAAAGATTGAATAAGAGAATTAGATAGAATGAAAGAAAGATAGAATGAGAGAGAGATAGATTGAGAGAATGACAGAATGAGAGAAAGGTAGAAGGAGAGAGAGATATTGATAGAATGAGAGAAAGGTAGAATGAAAGAAAGATAGAATGAGAGAAAGATAGAATGAGAGAAAGAGAGATAGAATGAGAGAAAGATAGAATGAGAGAGAGAGAGAGATAGAATGAGAGAAAGGTAGAATGAGAGAGAGAGATTGATAGAATAAGAGAAAGACAGTATGAACGAGAGAGAAAATGAATGAGAGAAAGGAAGAATGAATTGAGAGAAAAAAAGAAAAGACAAAAATAAAGAAGTAATTAATGAAAAAACAAACAAACAAAAGAAAAATATTAAGAACGAAAGAATTATTGAATTGAGAGAAAAAAGAAAAAGACAAAAATAAAGAAGTAATTAATGAAAAAAAAAACAAACAAAAGAAAAATATTAAGAACGAAAGAATTATTGCATAAATGAAAAAAGAGAAAGAAAAAGACAAGTGTTTAGTAAATAAGCGACTCCCAGCTTCCCGTATGTCGTAATATCAGAATAATATCCGAATAATATCAGAAAATAATATCAGAATAATATCAGAAAATAATATCAGAATAATATCAGAAAATTATATCAGAATATATCAGAATAATATCAGAATAATATCAGAAAAAATATCAGAATAATAAGTAATCAGAATAATATAATAATATCAGAAAATAATATCAGAAAATATTTCAGAATAATCAGAAAATAATTTCAGAATAAAATTGGAAAATAATATCAGAATAATATCTAATATCAGAAATAATATCAGAAATAATTCAGAAATACTTTCAGAATTAATATCAGAAAATAATATCAGAATAAAATAAAATAATATCAGAATAATATCAGAAAATATATCAGAATAATATCAGAAAATAATATCAGAATAATAGAAATAATATCAGAAAATAATATCAGATAATATCAGAATAATCAGAATAATACAGAAAATAATATCAGAATAAAGAAATAATATCAGAAATAATTTCAGAAGAATATCAGAAAATAAATCTAATATCAGAATAATATCAGAATAATATCAGAAAATAATCAGAAAATATCAGAATAATATCAGAAAATAATATCAGAATAATATCAGAATAATATCAGAAAATAATATCAGAATAATATCAGAAAATTAAAATAATATCAGAATAATATCAGAATAATATCAGAATATATCGAAATAATAGAATAATATCAGAAATAATATCACAGAAAATAATATCAGAATATATCAGAAAATATATCAGAAAATAATATCAGAAAATAATATCAGAATAATATCAGAAAAAATATCATATCAGAATAATATCAGAAATAATATCAGAATAATATCAGAAAATAATATCAGAATAATATCAGAATATATCAGAATAATATCCAGAATAATCAAATAAAATAATCAGAATAATATCAGAAAATAATATCAGAAAATAATATCAGAATAATATCAGAAAATAATATCAGAATAATATCAAAATAACAAATTCGATTAAGAATTTCCATCTTTCATTTCTTTCACTGACTGTCTCATCAAATTGACTTCAGAGGCTGAGAGCGATTTTAAAATTAATCTTTAATTTTTTCTTGTTATGGAAATATTCAGATTGATGTTCCTAATCATTCGTATTTTATATTTATTCATTTTTTGTATTATTATTATTAATAGATATATGTTAAATAGATATATGTCAATCCTTTTGAATACTCATTTTTTTAAATTTCGCGCTTCAGGCGAAGAAAGAGAAAGAAAGAAAGAAAGAAAGAAAAAAAAAAACGCGTAAATAAAATATACAGATTTCAAAAGTCATTCCACTTTTCCACGCCTCTTGTTAATCTAAATACTCCACGATTATTTGTACTTTTTTTTTACAATTCTTATTCTTTTTCTCTCATTATTCTTTCTTTCTTCTTCTTTTTATTTCTCTTCTTTTTTCATCATCTGGAAGTGGACAGTTATGCACCGCCTCCGGGAATGAATTTACAAGCGGGTTTAAAACGTGGTTATAGACGCGTTGGAGTGAGTCTTGTGGCTTGGGGGATCCGATCGCCTTTGGGAACGCGCGTCTCTCCTTATAGGTTCTGATCCTCCGTTTTCCTTCCCTCGATCCCTTGCGTGGAAGTTACGAGGGTTTGTTTTGTTCAGATTCACACGCGCATATACGGTTTATATCTATATATCTATATCTATATCTATATCTGTATCTATATCTATATCATCTACTATAATATCTATCTATATATCTATATCTTATATCTGTATATTCGTAATCTATATCCATATCTATATCATATCTATCTATCTATCTACACACACATATAAACGTATGTGTGTGTGTAGGTATGGATGCGTGTGTATATGTCTGTATTTATGCATGTACGCACACATGTATGCAAACAGCCATGTCCATCTGCGTGCGTGTCGTATTTCACTCACCGTCAGCGAGCGAACGAAAGAACATCCACCAAAAATTCAGATTTTTGCTCCGTTTTTTTCCCTTCTCCAAACCCGACGCTAAGCCCCGCCCCTCGTATTGAAAACGAAAGCAATTAAATCCGCCATTACGTTAATGAGCCGAGGGTAATTAGCGCTTAATGACACACGGGAAAGTATATTCACTCTACTATCACACCTGGATATAAATCACAGACTTATCACCATAATAGGACGAACACATGAGAAGTTAATGAACATATAACAATGAACATATAACAAGTCTTTTACTATGATTGCATATGCAGCAAAAATAACTTAATAATCTATTCGAGAGACGTTCATGTGTTATCTTTATTCATTTTTTTTGTTTTCTTTTTGTTATGGTTATTTAGGAACTGATG
>NW_020868638.1:120282-122782 GCF_003789085.1 Penaeus vannamei | reverse complement strand
TCTCTCTCTTTCTCTCTCTGTCTCATGTGTCTCTTCTCCCACCCTCTTCCTTCCCTTTCTCTCTCTCTTTATTTCTTTCTTTCTTAATGCCCTTTCCCACTTTCTCTCTCTCTCTCTCTCTTCTCTCTCTCTCTCTCTCTCTGCTCTCTCTCTCTCTCTCTCATCTCTCTCTCTCTCTCTCTCTCTCTCTATCTCATCCCCCACATCCCTCTCTCTCCCTTTCCTCCCCCATTCCCATCCCTCTTTATCTATCTACTCACATCCCCTCTCTCAACTCTTTCCCCTCTATATCTATTAATCTTTATCCTCTTTCCTCCTTCCTCCTTTCTTCTCAATCCTCCCTCTCATCTCGCAGGCATCCACACTCTTACGCCACTCCTTCTATATTCACCTCTTCCTTTCTCTGACCTTCCATAAATCCATGGTGTCTTTGATCTCTACGTTTTTTTCATCGAGTCCTGGTCCCTGTCTCGCGATAATTCCGTAAGAGAGGAAGTGCGATAAAAAGGTTATTTATGATTTTTTTTTTTCTTTATTGGTGGCGTTTTTTTAAAGCATTTTATTTTCTAATTTACTTTTCTCTGTTTTTTATATGTTTTCTTTGTCTCTTGTTTTCTCTCTGTCTAGTCTGTCTGTTTCTTAATCTCTCCCTCCCTCCCTTCACCCCATCTCTCCTACCTTACCCTCCTTCCTCCCCTTTCTCTCTTCATCTTCCCTTCTATCTCCCTATCTCTCCTCTCCCGTCCCTTTCCTTCCTTAACTCTCTCTCTCTCCCTCCCTCCTCCCTCTCCTCTCTCTCTCCCTCTTTCTTCCTCTCTCTCCCTCTCCTCCTCTCCTCCCACGCCGCCCTCTCTTTCTCCACGCAACAGCTGAGTCCATAATCCGATTGGCTTTTTGTAAGACCGCATGCGCGATCCGCCGTTCGTGGGCGAGAATGCGCGTCTGCTTTGGCAGCTGGCAGCATCGAGACTGACTTCCGAGGACAAAATGAGATGGGTGTAAAAAGCGGTTGATAATGAGAGGAAATGTTAAGAAACAGAAAGAGTTTAAAAAGGGGAAGGAGGGTAGATAGAGGGGATGATAAAGAGAGGAAAATGTTAAGAAAAGAAAAGTTTTAAAAGGGGGAAAGAAGAAGAGGTAAGACGAGTAAGATAAGAGAAAGATAGAGAGAGGAAAAGTTAAGAAAAGAAAAGGTTTAAAAGGAGAAAGAAGAAGAGGTATATAAGAGGGGATGAATAAAAGAGAGGAAAAGTTAGGAAAACGAAGAGTTTATGTATGATTAGGGAGGGAAGATAAAGAGAGAAGAAAATAAGAAACGAAGAGTTTAAAAAGAGAAGAGAAGAAGGGGTATAAAGGAGGAGAGATAGAGAGAAGAAAATAAGAAGGGAAGTTTAAAAAAAGGAAAGACGAAAAAAGATTAGAAAGGGGGGAAAGAATAGAGAGAAGAAAATAAGAAACGAGAAGTTAAAAAAGGGGAAAGAAAAAGAGATATAGAAGGGTGGGAAGATAGAGAGAAGAAAATAAAAAAACGTAAGAAAGTAAAAAAAAGGAAATAGATAAACTCAATAATCAATAAGAAAATAAGGAGAGAATATGTAAAGAAACGGAAAATAAATTGGATACATAAGAGATAGAATAAGGAGAAGAAGAAATGACAAAAGAGAATAAAAAAAAAAAGAAACATTTCAAAGAAACGGAAAACTAAAAAAGGAGAAAAAAATTGAGAAAAAAAATCAAAATAAGAGAAGATAAAAAGAAAGAAAATATTAAACATGAAATTAAAAAAAGGAAAGAAATGAAGAAGATAAAGACGAATAAACTTAAAGGAGAAAATATGTAAAGGGTAATAAAGGATGAAGCACAAAAGAGTAAGAGAAAAGAAAAATAATACTTGCGTATTGTTATTATTCTATAAAAATAAGTTCGTAAAGATATTGTAAAAAAATAGAATCCTTTGTGAAATCAACTCAATAAAAAAAAGAAGAAAAGAAAGGAAGAATGAAAAAGGTGAAAATTTGAAGAAAGAATTAGAGAAAATCTAGGAATGTAAAAGAGAAATTACATAAAAGTGAATGGAAATGAAGAGGGATGACGCGTAGAATGACTGCTGAGGACGAGGGAAAGAGAAAGAAGATAATAGTGGATAAATGCGTAAGAACGTGAATAGGATTATAAGAATGAAAGAAGAAAAAATATCAATAAAGAGGTGGAAAGAAAGGGGAAAAATAAAGGAAATAACGCAAAATAAAAGGACCGTTATAAACGAGAAAAAGAGAAAAAAATCACTTATTAATAAGCATAATATACCAGTAATGAAAAAGAGAAAATTAATAAAAAAAACAAATAATTTCATAACGCGAGAAGAAAAAATCCAATTCCACCAGAAAAGACCCCACTGCACCCAAAAAAGGAATAAAGAAAAAAAAACAAAAAAAAGAGAGAGAGAGAGAAGAAGGAGAGAGAGAGAGAGAGAGAGAGAAGAGAGACAGAGAGAGAGAGA
>NW_020868638.1:92500-112500 GCF_003789085.1 Penaeus vannamei | reverse complement strand
CCCCCTCGCCTCCCCTCTCTCTCTCCCACTTCTTTATCTCTCTTCCTCTCCCTCCCTCTCTCCCTATGGCGGGCATATAAGCATAAGCTTGTTCGAGCCATTAACTCAAGATGGCGCCTGCAAATCCACTCCGAGCCAGGCTGCATGTGGGTTCCAAAATCATCTCCCCGTCGGGAACCAAGATGACCGTTATAGTTGACCCAGGATGACCGTCACATCGTCTCCAGAAGCCACACAGTCAAGGAAGCTTGGTCCCCCAGGGGCTTAGCTGTCCACGCAACACTCAAGCACCGTTCTCATTTTCTCGTATCATGGGTTTGTTCACACACACACGCACACACACACTCTCTCTCTCTGTCTCCCCTTCCTCCCTCTCTCTCTTTCGGCTCGCTCTCACCTGGCCCAGCGAGGGCGACGGCGAGCAGCACGAACGCCACCCACTTCCCCATCGCCTTTGCCTCCTCTGTCTGCTGCCCTCCTTGCACACAACGGCTGGAAGTATAATAATAACATGGAATACCTGCAAAACACAAGAACACACACGCACATAGATGGAAAGATTGACTTGAGGATAAGCAAGAAAAGGAAGACAGTTATACGCAGGTGGATTAACAAAAGCAACAGAATAGAGGAAATACCTGCTCTAAGTCTTCCTTCATACTGTATTTGTCTCACCATCTCTATCTCTGTCTCTATCTATATCTATATTCCTAAATCTATATCTGTATATAAATAACTGTCTTAGACAGTATGGACAACTTCAAACACTTATTTCCTTTCAGTTGTTTGTCTTTATCACTCTACCTACGGACAAATCTTTCTTTTCTTGTCTGTTCTTTGATAAATCTATCCTTTAATGTATCATAATGGTTGCCTTCTATGTATAATTTTTTCAAACGTTATTATCCTTTTTATAAAGCGTTTCATTTAAACACAGCATGAAAATGGGTCTCGTGTCCCTGGGCTGAGGGATGGTTTTTGTCTTCACTCTCATTGTGTTATTATCGCGTAGCAACCCGACCCAAACCCGACGCACTTTTTGAGTCTTCGGTTTTGCTATTAAACCAAACGCAAAGGTATCGTGGACAAGGCAAATTAATTGATTAGTAAACACACACTCAAACACATACGTGCAAACACACACACACACACATATTTATATGTATATTATAATATATATATTATATATATATATATATATAATATAATTATATATATTATATATATATTATTGCATACAAAACACACGACCACACACACACAGTTATAGCTATGTCAACGCAAGGCACACACACTACATACAAACACGAGACCACACACGCAACTCACTAGAAAACCGAGCAACTCACAGTCACATTAAGATAGTAGTCATGCGCGCAGCACACGGCTGCAGGGCACTCTGCGCAGATGTATATGAAAGGTTGGTAGGTATATTGAGATAGTTTATGTAGATAATAGTAGAGTCCAGTTATGAATAAGTTATAGATTGTAGTGGTAATAGATAGAGTACTATATACATTAGTTAGTAAGATATACTAAGTTATAAGTCTAGATCGAATATATAGTGGTTTAATACTCTACTAGTGACCGCTAAGTACTTCGACAGCAAAGCAATTAGAATAAATAGAGTGTTAGGTGCATATTTGGGAGTTATTTCCTCTTTCTTTAGGAAGAGCGACCGATGTAGTTGAGTTAGACAGAAAATGCTTTGCACTTAGACGCGGGGAAAAAAAACTGCTCGCTAGTTCGTAAAAATGAGAAGAGGGAAAATGGGTGGAAGAGTACAAGTTTGTACAAGAGGATAGCGTATGTAGATATGAGGCGAGATTGGGCGTAGCTATGAGAGAGGATTGTCGTTGATATGCATGGAGATAGAGAGCCGGAGGCGTCTTGGTGATGGGAAACATGGGTGGATTGCGTTTAACAGGAGGTGTATTGACGGGAAAGATAATATTTGGTGACGCGTTCTGATGTTAGGGAAGTAGTTAAGAGTGAAATTTTGATAATAGTGGATGTGAGGGGACCGGTCAATAGGGAATTTCGCAAAACAAGGTATAAAGAGACACAGAGAAGAGAGTTGGGTGGGATTGCAGGTGAGAAGATCAGAAGGTAAAAGAAAATGATGAAGTAGATAATCAAGAGCGAGGCTTTATGGTAGGAAGATGTCAGACGGTTAGGACATAGTCTCAGGGAGAGTTAGTGGAAAGATATGAAGTGGGAGGATGAGATAGTAAGGTGGGAGAACGGAGAGGTAGTAGGGGCGGGCCGTCGAAGTCGCGGGATGGCGGGGGGGTGGGGCGAATTTAGATTCGTGAGACAAGGATGTATGTATCTAGAGTCAGGAAGTCTAGCTTGTTTTAACTGACATAAAGTCGTGTAGAAGACTCGTGAAGTAGAGGAATGCGAGCCTATAGGGGGGGCTCATCATAATGGACGATGAGACGATGCTGGCTTGTTGTGTAGTGTAGAGGGAAGTGAAGAAATGTGTGAAATCCTACACATGAGGAAATTGTCATCTCAGGTCATTTGTTCAGTGTGGCGTGGGCTGGGGGACGCTAGATAAGCTTTGATATGGCAAATAACGACTGCGGGTGGGAGCGAAACAGATAGAGGAGATTTGAATAGTGAGGAGTTCGCACTATAGAGTAGATTGGATCTCCGAGGCAAGGATGCAGGAGGGACAGGAGTGTAGGGTGGTGTCGCTGTTGGGGAGTCGAGGAATTTGGTGCAGGAAATAGACTGGATGTCTTCTTGTATAAGATCCAAATTCAGGTAGAGAAAAGGGTAAATAGTGAAGCGGTGGGGGTGGGGGGACAGAGTATGGAGATTCTCAGCGCGTAGAATTGTTGCATGAGGGGGTCGGGGGGGAGTCGGGAGTGGTGAGAGTGTAGCGATGGGGGCGGCGGTCTTGTGTGGATGGGACGTCTATGAGCGAGGGTGCGGGAGATAAGAGTAGAGCGCTCAAGGGACCTTTCTAAATTCATCAGACGGGCAGTTTCCATTAGCTGGTGTAGTAATGCAGGCTATTAAGAAAAAGGAGATGAATAGAAACAAATGGTTGAAGTACTTAAAAACACGAAATGATGTCAAATAAACAATTTGGTTTTAAAGAAGGGTCATGTGTAGCAAATCTCCTCTGCTTTTTATGATAGAGTATATGAAATATTACAAAGAAGCGGCTGGGTGGATTGTGTGTACTTGGACTTTAGAAAGACTTTTGATAAGGTGTTTCATAGAAGACTACTATGGAAATTAGAGTACCTAGGTGGAGTGAAAGGCAAACTGCTCGCATGGATGAAAGACTTTCTTCATGAAAGACAGATGAGCAGAGTAATTAGAGGGAAGCATTCTATATGGCGACGAGTAACCAGCAGAGTGCCTCTAGGATCGGTTTTGGCGCCCATTATGTTTACAATTTTCGTTAGTGATTTAGCATCAAACATAAGCCCAGGCACTTATATGTTTGCAGACGACGCGAAAATACAAAATAGGATAATAAATGGCGTCTCGTGACATTGAGCACTTATTCATGCGGAGTTGTACTTTGAAAATGGAATTCAACAATAAATGCCACAAAGTTAGGTTCGGAGAAAGTAAAAATCGCCCACTATTCCAATATAAATCAGGAGACGTAATATTAAACACAGCTGACAAGGAAAAAGACCTTGGGGTAATCATAGAATCTAAACCCAAGCAATCATACAACTGAAAAAGTTTACAAAATGCTAGGACTGACTGCCAACATGAAGAGGGCATTCGTGTATGCGGACGAATATATGGTAAAGAAAATCATTATAACAATCTTAAGACCAGTCTAGAGTACGTTGCAGTGGTATGGAATCGACACTTAAGAGTCCAAGAAGAAGCTACAAGATGGGGACCTACTCTAAGAGATCTGAGTTACGAAGATAGACTATAGAAATTAGGACTTTCTATTTTGGAAGAAAGAAGGAGAAGTGGGGACATTCCTATAATTTTCAACTATTTTACAGGAGTGAAATTAGACAAAGATGACTTTCTAATCTTGAGCATATGAAAGCATAAAAAGAAGGTAAAAAGAGGCAATAAAGTTAAAAAAATAGTTTTCCAAACAGAATTATTTAAGCATGGAACAATCTTCCAATAACGTTGTGTGTACCATAAATATGAATCAGTTTAAAGAGTTATACGACAATTTTAATAAAGCAGACGGGAAAGGAATAATGAGGAATAAGATGGAAAAAAAGGATAACAATAAAGATAATAATGATAATGACAACAATAACGATAATAATGATAATAATTAGTTAACATATAATGAGGATGATGATGATGAATAATAATGAATAATAATAATAATAATAATAATAATAATAATAATGAATAATAACAAAGTGATGAATAAATAATAATGATAATAATGATAATAATAATGTTAATAACAACAACAATAATAATAATAATAATAATAATAATGATAATAATAATGATAATAATTATAATAGTAATACTAATGATAAAAGCAATATAGACAGTAATGATAATGATAGGATAGTAATAGTGATAATAACAATAATAAGAATAACAATCATAATATTGGTAATAATATTTATAATAATAATGATAATAATGGAATATGATATAACATATAATGATATAACAATAATGATAATGATAATAATAATGGTAATAATGATGATTATGATAACAATAACAACAACAACAGCAGTAATACCACTAACAGTATAATAACAATAATGGTAATAATAATGCTAGTGGTGATACTACTGCTGGCGCAATACAATAGAATGATATGAATAATAATAGAAAAATAATGTAATAATCATAAGGATAAAATAACGAGAATGGTAATAGTAAAAGCAATAATAACAAAAATAATGATAAGAATTATTATCACTAATAATAGTATCAATAACAATGATTATGAAGGTAATGGTAGTAGTAATAGTCCTAAATGTAATGATGATGACAAAAGTGACGATTTTTTTCCCCCCAACAATGTTCCATTTACACTAAACAAATATTTCACGGAATGATTTCCTGTTAGAATACCGTCCCTTTTCTACATCGACTGGAACGTTTGCGTGATCCAGCGTGTATTTTTTTATTGTTTTTCTTTTGTTCGTTAACTCTTCGTGTTCACATTGTTCAATATCCGGACAGCTCGTTCAAGGCGTTTAATCCGCGTAGAAACTTGGTAAGGACCGCAACATACCGGACGGCCGTGCGCATACCTCCGATATACTCAGAGTATCATATTAGTTTTTGATTCCCAATTTTCTTTGGAATAGTAAGGGCAATTTTTATTTACAAAAGGCATACAATATTGTTGATTGAGTTCTAACATGCAAAGAGTTGATGAAAAGCAAATATTTTTAAAGAGGAATGATACAAAACAGAGAGAAAAAGTACGTAGTCGATAGTAGCTGTATACGGACATTGTATATGGGTGAGGAAAGAGGTACATTTAGTAGTTAGTATGTTGTAGGGTATATATTATGAAGATATGATATGATATATTATATATAGATAACCTATATATATCTGATGGTGAGAGTGTTAGTGAGGGGGTGTAGATAAGGTATTATATAAGTATGTATATGATAATGTAATGGTAGTATGGGTGAATTAGCGTGATATATGTATAGTCTGTATAGTCATATGGTGATAGTATGTAAGATAGTTAAGGTGATAGTGGTGGGGTTTGGGAGAGAGTACGTATATATGTATATTGTTATATATATAATATATATATATATTTATAATATATATATATATATATATTATAATATAATATCGTAATATGTATTTCTAATATATTTTATATATCTTTTATATATGTATATATATATTTATATATATAATTCACTATAATGTATCATATGTATATATATATATACATATTATATATATTATATTTATAATATATTATATTAGTATATATATATATATAATAGTATATGATATTACGTATATTATTATAATATAGTACTAAGGGGGTGTGGAGGTGGTGTGCGCAGGTAAGGATGTGATAGAAGGGTCAGTTAAGGTGTGTATGTGGCGTTGACGTGGGTGGAGGGGGGGGAGGGGTGGGGGGAGAGGTGTGTGTGTAGTGTGTGGGTATTGTATATGATATAGTACGGGGTCGGGTTATATATATATGAATAGGGGTCGTCTAATTAGTATATAGTGGAGTAAGATAGATGGTAGTATGGTAGTAATAGGTATATAAATAGTAGTGGTATAGTATCGAGTGTAGGTGGTTGGGTTGGGTGTGCAGCACGATATACATGGTCCACAACCACTGCACACGATATATATTATAAATTATATATATTATATATAATATATATATATTATATATATACATATATATATATTATTAATATATATATATATATATATATATATATATATATATATATATATATTATATTTATTTTATTGATTTGATCCAAATTCTTTAGTTCTATCTTCACATTAAGAGCAAGGACCCAAGCCACCCGTCGGATCAATGGAGTTTGGCGAATTTCTGAATTGATTCCTGAGAAAACTGCTTCTTCCCTTTCTTCGCTCATCTCTCTCTCTCATCACTCCTTCAGCTCTCCTCCTTCCGTCCTTCGGAGTCCCTCCTGTCTCCCTCTATCCTTTAGCTTTGGTTCTTGTCTTGTTCATCTCTCCCTGCCATGCCTTACCTTTGGTGCTGTCTCCTTCAGCTCTTCCCCGTCCATCCTTCGCTGTCCCTCTTCTTGCCTTCTGTTCTTTCCTTTGGCCCTGTCTTCATCAGCTCTTCCTACGCTGCCCTTTGCCTCCCGTCTTTTCGTAATATCCTATTCCCTCTTAACCCTTCTCGCTGATCTTAATTTGATGATCAGCACGGCCTCACATCCCGGTGAGGTCCCTCAGTTTATTTAGTGGATTTATACGCTTAGTGTTCACCCGTTTTTATCCGTATAAAAATGTACTGACACGCAGGTTTTGGCATGCGGGCTTGTTCTCATTCCACTAGACTCCATCAGTATGCATTTCGAGCGGAATAAATGCAATAAATAATCAATAATAATGAGAATCAGTAATAATACAATAATAATAATACAAGGCGAGAAGGGAACTGACGCATTTCGATTAAACCTTCAACTAGAATCGTGTGTCATTTTAAGATTGAACAAAAACGACATTTCTTGCGTTGTGGAGAAATTCCTACTTATTCATTTTTTTCCATTACTTTTTGTAACGCTTTTCACTTATTTTATTTAGCCATTTACTTGATAAGTAAATCCTTTTAATCGACTATTTGAATTAAATTTATGACATAGGAATTGGAGCACAACAACTTCATATATACTGCCCTACACAATGATACGCGTGCCAGATGCACAAACACACACATGTATGTATGTATGACTATATATGTGACGCGATATATATATATATATATATATATATATATATATATTATATATATATATATATATATATATATATATATTTATATGTATATATTATTTATATATATATGTATATATATATATATATGTATATATACACATTATACTACATATTATATATATATATATTATATATATATATATAGATTTATTTTATAGTATGTCTGTAAGTAACACGTCACACTACGACATCACACACAAACACCTCACACCACAGTGAATGCTTATTGGATTTCGATTATGGTGTAGGTGTATATGTTGTATGTTCTGTGATATGTGTTAGTTATAATATAATTAACATATATACATATATAGTATACTATATTAATATTATATATATATATATTAATATATATAATGATATATATTAATATATATACTAATGGTATAGTATGTGTTAGTGTGTGTAATGTGTGTGTGTTGTGATTATATTATATTTATTTATATTATAATATATAAAATGCATGCATCACTACACACATAACATACACAGCCCTAATACGATCCATAATATTTTAATATATATTAATCTTAATATATATATATATATATTAATATATATGTATTAATGTAATATGATATAATTAATATAAATACAACACATCAACTCAACATACACAAACCACACTATATGTATTGTTGTGTGTGTCCGCTAGCACTAACAGTGTATATAAGTAGTTAGTGTGTTAGTGAGTGTTATATATTACAACTCATATTATATATATAGTATATTATTATATTATTAGATTAATTATATATATGATATGTATATAATATATGTTATATATTGTTAATAATATGTTAATTAATATTGTAACATGATATGTATAATGTTTAATATATAGTTAATATATATGTAGTTAATTTATTATCTAATATATCTATATTAATTATATATATAAGATTAATATTATTATAAATTATATATATACATATAATATATATATACTCACATAACTCACATGATTAATGTTATGCTCATGATAATATATAATATATTAATTATATTATATACTATATATTATATAGTTTATATATTATATATATATTATTTATATTAATATATATATATATATATTATATGTGGTGTGTGTGTGTGTTGTGTGTGGTTTTGATAGCTCGTGTGTGTGTGTGTGTGTGGATTGTAGTGTGGTGTGGTGTATTGTGGTATGTGTATGTGATGTCGGTGTGTGTGTGTGTACGTGTGTTAACTGCATGTATATAGCTTGTTGTGTGTATCTCTAGCTACAGCACACTACATCCACATCGACGCACGCCACACAGGTAAGCACACAACCATCCACACGACATGTGGGCAGTATATATGAGTTGTTTGTTGCTCCACACACATATATACTCATCATGTATTCATAATATTTAATTATAATATATATATTACGTATATATGTATTATATGCAGATATTGCATTATCTGAATATCTTATGTCAATAAAGGGTATATATTATTAATACTTATATATTTAATCCTATGATTATGTAGTGTGTAGTGTGTGTGTGTGGTGCTGTGTTGTGTGATGATGTGTGTGTGTGTGGTGTTAGTGTGTGTGTAATGATGGTGTGATGTAGTGAGTGTTGGTAAGAGCTGTTGTAGATGATGATGATAGTGTAATGTGTGTAAGTGTGGTAGATCGTGTGTGTTGTGTGTGATGTTGTAAATGTACGGACATTATTATATGTGTATATCTCATCATAACTAATAGATGGCATAGAAGAATAATACTTAGGTATGTATAATCGGTTATTATTTGTTGTTATATCTCGTATAAATGATAATGTAAACATATACGATATTGTATAATATATTAGTAAGGTTATATTATATAATGAAAATGGACGTATCTAGTATTTCCCCTTCATATCGGTACTTGTTTTTTTATTTAGAGAGAGTAATTCTTCCATAATTATATATTAATATTAGAATTTTTTATATTTAGCTATTTATTATTCGTCGCTATGTAATATGACCACCAACTACACACGTATATAATAGTGTGTGTTGTCGTTTTGTGTAGTGGATGACTTCTGGCTCGATAGATTGGATGGCCTACAGCCGTGCAATGGCCAGGTAGACTTGCATCACCTTATAGGATGTATCAGCAGTGTTACTGAGGGCTACATTTTATTATACGGATAAAGAGAGAGACAAGTGATTAACTGAATTCACTCAGACGTACAGACTGTATCAGCAGCTTGCGTATTGCATAATCACAAATAGATGGTTCGCTATGGGTTTGCTTGCAGTCCTATGATCAGTGCTATGATGCATATAATGAGGACTGTCTATGGGGTAGAGGAATTCGACTCGATTTGCATGCGATTGATTAAGTACGGCAAGTGTTGACTGTCTGCTGGTGCTAGCGTTATGCTATAAACCAATGCTTAGAGGATGGGCGGAGAGAAGGGTTTTAAGCGTTGGACTAGATCCGACTTGTCACTTCAAGGTTTAAAATTAGGAAAATGTTATCGGAGAGGACAAGGGACAGGCGTAGGCGATATCGAAGCTTGTATTTTGTCGCATCGCGCTACGAGAGAGTTTGACGATATAAATGGGAAATATGAATTTGGCGGTACGGTCCAATTAGGTCGATTTACTTCGGTCAGTAAATGAATAAAACGGGAAGCAGGGCGTTGTAGTTTCATTTTATATATGTGATGTGACTGTGTTGGTGATATGCAAGTTCTGCGAGATTATGCGCTAGTAATACAAATTGCTCGTGTCATACAGGAGGGAGGATATAGAAAGGAGCACCGCGACTTATTTAGTGGCATAGATTCAGAAATAGTCATTGCGCAAGCACGGTATCGGGTAAGTAAACACGATGATAAGGTGCCATAGAACCAGTTGTATGCATACGGCGTGTTTTGAGGTACGCAGGGGACAGGTTGTGAAGAGTATATAGAGATTTTTGGCAACTGTCCCTGCGCACTGTTACGTAGATTATAAAGGGCAGGTGATAGCAGATGTGGTGCTGATTTTGAAAGAAAGACGTAGGATAGCATAATGTGTTATTGAACTATGTCTCAGAGATAATAATGTACTAGAGTTCACAATGCGAATGATCGTTAGTCGGAATCACTAATACGCTCAGAGAAGACTTTGACGAGGACAACGCAATTTTCTATATGGTAAGAGCAGAGATGTGATTCGAGGAAAAAGATGATGGTAGGTGTAGATATCTGATGAGAAATATAAAATGCAGATATCTAGCAGTGATGGGTGAGCGTCTTACGAGATAGACTTAAGATTATAAGCGAGCCTTTACCGATAGGTCAGGGAGTAGAGCGTTCGAGATAAGGGTTGATTCTGGGCCCTGTATATCGCTCGCAATTATAAGTATAGTAACGTTAATAGTAATAGTATACGAGATTTGTCATATTGAATACAAGCAAGTCATATCGAAAATAAATACTGGGATCATTTGTCAACATAGAAATATGTAATCATTAAAACTTTAAATGTAAACATAAATCAGTGATCGGGTGGAGGATTTTATACGGAGTAGTTATCAGATACAAATATTTAACCTATATATATATCAGCCTATATAATTTTAGTCATAGCAGCCAGGTGCTAAAAGGCTACTACTAATTCGCTATACTGTAATTATATATATTTAATATATTATATTTATAATATTATATTAATAAAATAGTTTAAAGATATTTATACCTTGTAATTTGTTTATAGAGATGTTGCGCGTATAAAGTATGATGGTGCATTGAGACACAGTGTCGTCCGAATGAGATCGATAAAGCAATTGACCGGAATAGGGATCCTCTGATCAAACGAAGAAAGTTTCCTTTCAAGAAAATCTAGCACGTCATCAAGCAGGACTTTTGTATACAAGGAATCCACATCAAAATTAATGTTTCTTACCGAGCGTCGGCAAATTTCTAAGTTAGTCCATGAAATCCATCGAATGTTTGATATGACTCAGAAAAGGATCCCATGAAAGGAGACAAAACGCTCGCTAGCCAAGAATCTAATGGACGGGTAACTGAGTTAGAAGACGAAATAAAAGGCCTTAGCGGAACGCCCTGTTTGTGAGTTTTAGGAAGGCCATAAAAATACGGAATCGATGGATTAACCGTTCTAAATCGATCAAAATATTTGGGGTCAGGGCATTTAGCGGTAATACGTTTGAGGTTTTTACAAAAAGATTCAATGACCGTGGAGTAAGGGTTGGAACGCAGTTTTTGATACGTAAGCGTAATCAGATCTATCAAGGATCACAACGTTATTACCTTTATCAGCTTTGGTAATTATAATGTCCGGATTGCGTTTAAGAGATCTGGTGGCCAAAAGATAACGACGGGGCAAGTCTTTAAAATCGTCAAACAAATCGAGAATCGGATTCAGTATGACACCTTTAAGATAACTGAGATCTTTAATCGACGATTTATTTTGTTTAGCAATAAAAGTATGAAGACCTTTAATATAATCAAGAAAATGATTAACGCTAGGTTTGGTAGCAAACGATGAACCAAAACCTAAGAGTTCGGTTTCATATCGTGATAGGAAATATGACGACAAATTAACGACAGAGTCCGTGAGCGAAAATTTACACCAAGCGCTACGCGAGCAAAGATTATTCAATTTATTGCGGAGGGATCTCTGATGACGTTTGCTTTCAAGGGAAGACCTACGCGCTGCAATGGCTAAAAGATCGTCAACAAATTGAGCGGGAGTGACCTCTCTAAGCAATCTAAGAGACACGAACTTTAAAAAACGCATCATCGACATCTAATTTAGCGCAACGAATGCTATCATATAAACGGTGACACACAATCAGAAAAAGGAATGCCTAATCTATTTTTTTGTGTACACATGATTGTGTTTGTGCTTGTGTTCACACATACACACACACACACACACACACACACACACACACACACACACACACACACACACACACATATATATATATACATATATATATATATATATATATATATATATATATATATATATATATATATTTATATATGTATGTATATACATGTAGACAGATAGATGTATGTATATATATATATATATATATATATATATATATATATATATATATATATATATATATATAGAGAGAGAGAGAGAGAGAGAGAGAGAGAGAGAGAGAGAGAGAGAGAGAGATAGATAGATAGATAGATAGATAGATAGATAGATAGATAGATAGACAGATAGATGTGGGTGTATATATATATATATATATATATTATATATATACATATATATATATATATATATATATATATATATATATATATATATATATGTGTGTGTGTGTGTGTGTGTGTGTGTGTGTGTGTGTGTGTGTGTGTGTGTGTGTGTGTGTGTGTGTGTGTGTGTGTGTGTGTGTGTGTGTGTGTGTGTGTGTGTGTGTGTGTGTGTGTGTTGTGTGTATACACACTTATACAGTATATATATATATATATATATAATATATATAATTATATATATATATGTATATATATGTATACATATATGTATATATATATATATATATATATATATTATATATATATATATATATATATGTATATTATGTGTGTGTGTCCTTAATGTATAGGAACACACACATATATCTAAAACTTCACAAAACGAACGTTGACGCACACACGCATATAAGAACATATCTAGAGTAAAAAGTGCGTATGCACTCTGAAGCGGAGACAAGCGCGAAGGCACAGAGTTAGTTTGCTCATACCTATTGAATTTATTATTCAAACAATGTATACACATATGCACACACACACAGATACACACACAATTGCATGCCCCCACCCCCATAAACGTATAAACACATGAACTTATAAACATACACGAAAACACACACAAACTTTTCTTATCGTCCTCCACCTTGCATCAGACACAACATGGAAGATACACTTGAAAAGGGGTACACAGTATGTAGTCTTCCAAACCATACGTAAATAGAAATTCTGTGGATCTGACCAGGGGAACGTCTGGAGAAAAATGTAATGTGATGAATGCGATGCGGTGGATGTTGGCAAAGAGCGGAAAGGAGGCGACTCATGAAATTAGAGCCTGAGTTGATTTTGTTATATATGTTGATTGCCTACCAATTCAAAGACTCCATGAATGCGCGACAGAAGTGAAGACACCATGTTGCACACTATATTTTTTCGTGCAAACCGGAGATAAAAAAAGAACCGTAATTCCCACATTGGTAATATGACATACATTCACACAGGGACAATATTCCTCTATAAACAAAGGAATAAAGCAAACATATTCAAGCGCACGACTGTGTAAGTAATTAAACAATATAAACAAAGGCACGTAAACGGACACACGTACAAATAAACCACCAACTTAAAATAGTTAACGAGGGTGTACACACACAAACTCAGTCATCACAACATGCAAAAAGACACACACACAAACATTTGCAAACAAACAAAAACAAAAACAGCAATCAGACGCATGCAACCCCTCCCCCCTCGCTCACCTGCCTGTCCAGCGGACGGAGCGCACCTCGCCAATTCAGCGGCTTTCCGCTCACTAAACGATCCTCGCCCAGTCGCTTCTTCCTCCCCTCCAGCGGCCGCCTCATGAACGCCGCCCGAACGCCATGAACCAGACTCTTCGGGGATCAGGAACCAAGGCGTCTGATGTAAAATTATTTCATCTGCTCAGCGGGACCCGGGTTCTAAATCCCGCTGTTCTTTTATCACACATGTTAAAATGTGGATGATCTATTTTTCCCTTCAACTTGAGCCACCTTCCATAAGCATGTTTTATGGCTATCTATCTTTATACAGTCTTTAGTCTCATGGTCGCTTGTCATGGTCCTGCTTCACGGTCACCAATATCATTGTCCCTTTTCACGAGCATCTTGAGTGTAATTAGTAGCTCTAACGATGTTGTTGATTTCCTGGTTCCATGAGGTAATTATGTGGACTTATCAACTATGCCATGGAGTAGCAAGATCTCACTTCATGGCAGACCGTGTACAACCGCTCCCTGCGTGTTTGGCGTTAAACATTTCTTAAAAGCCTGGTCTAAGGTCATCTCATATGCAAGGACTTACACACAGCTCACACGCAAAGCAAAAAGCCCTCTTTTCATTCACTTTTTTTCTTTTTCCTTTTATCTCAGTCATCGCTCATTTTCTTTCTTTCCTCTTCCCTTTAATATCATTTTATCATTAGTATTTTTATTTATTTATTGGTTTAAAGAAGTAACCCTCTGCTGTAGGGTTTGCAATAGATGCATGTCTGCATAACTTTTTGTTGATAATAGATTATGTTTTTATGTATTCTAAGCTTGTGAAGTCTTGGATATTTTTCAAACGCATTTACATTTTCTTTATTTTCTACTCGCCATAAATATCGCGTATTTTTTGCTCTTTAGTCGGAAATTTGCATGGAAGTAAAAATGAATATACTGGAAATATGCTCAACGTGCAAGACTGTTTTAACTCTCATTCGTGAGTTAATCATTTTGGTTTGATAGAGAAACAACTTTTAAATTTTTGTTTTATTTTTCAGATCCCGTGAAATCAAGAATATATGCGTCCTCTTTAACGACAAGATGCTCGTGCTGACACTTGCTTCAGGCGAAGGCGGATCGGAAGCATCCTGCTCTCAGACGGACGGCGAGGAACCTCTGATGGGCGTTTCACTTCTCTTAACAGTTCCATTAAAAAGTATATATATATATATAATATATATATATTATATATTATATATATATATATATATATATACACATATACACACACACATACATATGTATATATATATGTATACTTCCATATGGATACATAGATAGAAAGATAGATGGATTAATAGACAGATGTGCAGTAATGGTATGAATGAAAATGAATATCTTCACGACGCAAGAAATGCATTTGACCGGTTTCGATTACATCCTGAGAAATGCAGACATAATTGACCGAGTTCAAAGACGTCATTTGCCCTGTGAAGATATTCATTCTCATTCATATATTTTCTGCATTTGTCGCAATGAACACGTTTCAGATAGGTAGATAGTTAGATAAGGAAATATGAACATGGTTATAGAAGTAAATATATGTGTATATATATATATATACATATATATACATACATATATATATATATATATATATATATATATATATATATATTATATATGTGTGTGTGTGTATGTGTGTATGTATACATACACACACACACACACACACACACACACATATATATATATATATAAATATATATATATATATATTATATATATATATATTTATGTATATATATATATTACTAATCTCAAAAGTTGTTGTCAAAAGTTCCTCTCTTTTTGCAGTGAATCTCTGCTGCCTTAACCCCTGCTGACGAATGGGCTTCGCTCGCAGGCATACCTGGAAGATAGATGCGGGTAAGGGATACAAGAACAATTAGATATTGAAGCGAATGGCGAACTTAAAAAGAGAAAGTACTTTTGGATGACATCGACTAATGCTCCTCTCAGATGGAACACAACACGCACACAACACTCACATACATCCATACATACAGTGTGCGTCAACGTTCGTATTATGAATTTACATTTTTTAGATATATGTGTGTTCCTATACATATAGACACACACATATTATATATATATATATATATATATATATTATATATATTATATATATATATATATTATATATATGCAATATAAGTGTGCACACACACACACACAAACGCACATACACACACACAGTGCTATAAATCCATCGCGAACGCTGACTGGTCATTTTATTTCCAACGGGAATTTCAACGAGCAGCCAAATCGCACTCACAGCTTGTCCTTATCGCAATCGTCATCGTTCCAGAGGAAGTCCTTGCTCTCCCTCAGCTCGACGCAGTCCTCGCCGCCGCTCCACAGGAAGGGCTTGTGGTTGTTGGGCTCCCCGCTGGAGTACCTGCGGGTGGTGGGGGTGGGGGAAAGGAGAATGGAAATTAAACATACCATTAGCCTCGTTCTAGGAAGGGACAAACTGGCAACTCACCGCGGGCTCTCGGGCGTTGAAGGCAGCAGATTTCAGTAAAAGAGTAATGAAGATATTTTGCATATCTTTTAAGCGTCCAAACACACAATATGCAGACACAGTATCAAGAGTGACTAGAATAAAAAAGCGAATCAGACCTCAAAGGCCACAGGTGAGTTTCCAGTTTATCCATTACTGAGATTTAAAATCTATTACTATCATGCATGATCATGATAAGAAAGATAATGAAAATATGATGATAATGATAGGAATAGTAATGATAATGATAATATTGATAATAATGATAGTAATGGCAACATTGATTTTAATGATAATGATGACAACAATAATAAAAGATAGTAATGATAGGAATGATAATAATTGATAATAATGGATATGGTGTATAATAGTTATGATTGTGACAACAATGCTGGTAATAATGACGAAAGTTTGTATGATAATAATAATGAAGATAATAGTAATGGTAATAATAATAATGGTAATAATAATGATAGTTAAGATGATAATAATTGTAATGGGCCTAATGATGATAATGATGATAATCAATGATAACAACAAATAATCATGATAATCTTACACTTAGAACGGGTGTATGTGGGCATCTTTAGTGCCAGCTCTTTGAACGGGTGTAAATGGTTATCTGTAATGTCAGCACTTACAGTAGGTGTAAGTGGGCATCCGTGCTGTCAGGACTTACTTGGTGAAGACCGGGCTGGTGTTGTCTGAGACCCACACGAAGACCCCCTCCTTGTTCCTGTCGTTGAGGCCAATCCAGGTGTCCTCCGTGGTCAGGCCTGCGGGAGGAGGGGGGGGGGTTGGAAGATGTTTATATGAGGAGGAATCATTTCAGTGGAAAGGATATGATTGACGCTTTTCGACCATGCTTCGGTAGCATTATATTCTTCTGGCTGGGATACATAATGCCGGGAATGCAACATCGAAATGCGCTTTGCAATGTAAAGTATGTATCTTTTTTTCTTTCTTTTTTTACGAAGATAGAGCATTCACAGCACATGGATGGCGAGAGTCATTTTGCTTGTTGATAATTATATGTTGTTGATAATAATAATGGCAGAACTATGAAAATAATTCTAAAATGATGATGAAGGTCCTAATGATGATAATAATACTATCAAAAGCAATACTAATAATAGTAATGCAACTGCCATAACTACCACTACCGCCACGAGCAATTGGAAATAACGATAGTGACAAAACGACTTTGATATGATAAAGACAACAAGAAGTGGCAAAGAAGGACAAAGGGCAGCGGTGCCATGATCCTCACCCTTGACGAAGCTCCACTCCTCTTCCGACGTGATCTTGACCAAGGATCCGCCGCTGTTCTCGCAGTAGGACTTCCCCTCCGGCCACGTGCCCCTCTCGCTGCTCAGGTGGTAGCACGACCTGTCGTACATGGCCCATCCGTCAGGGCACGAGAGGGCGGTGGTAGTCGGAGGCAGGGTCGTAGTGGTAGTTGGGGTGGTTGTAGGAGGTCTAGTGGTCGTAGGTGTTGTAGTGGTTGTTGGAGGTCTGGAGGACGTATTAGGTCTGGTGGTTGTAGGTCTAGCGGTCGTTGGCGGTTCGGTAGTCGTCTCGGGTGGCGTCGTCTGCAGGTTAGCACCATGGCCGTCCTTGCCGCTGTTGTCCCCGCAATCCGGAAGCGTCGTGGTCTCAGCGGGCACGACTTCAGTGGTCGCTGTCTGGGGGTTGATTTCAGTTGCCGGGGCAGGGGTCGTTGAGGGGCCGGCGCTGTGCTCCGTTGGGGAGGGCGAGGTGGGAATGCTAGTTCCAGTTGGAATGGTGGTTTCAGTTGAAATGAAGTCGCCTGTGTGGATTCCAGTTGGAATGGTGGTTTCAGTTGAAATGAAGTCGCTTGTGTGGATTCCATCAGTGAAATGAAGTCATTCCAGTCGGAATGAGTTGAAATGAAGTCGCTGTGTGGATTCAGTTGGTGGTTTCAGTTGAAATGAAGTCGCCTGTGTGGATTCCAGTCGGAATGGTGGTTTCAGTTGAAATGAAGTCGCCTGTGTGGATTCCAGTTGGAATGGTGGTTTCAGTTGAAATGAAGTCGCTTGTGTGGATTCCAGTTGGAATGGTGGTTTCAGTTGAAATGAAGTCGCTGTGTGGATTCCAGTCGGAATGGTGGTTTCAGTTGAAATGAAGTCGCTTGTGTGGATTCCAGTTGGAATGGTGGTTTCAGTTGAAATGAAGTCGCCTGTGTGGATTCCAGTTGGAATGGTGGTTTCAGTTGAAATGAAGTCGCCTGTGTGGATTCCAGTTGGAATGGTGGTTTCAGTTGAAATGAAGTCGCTTGTGTGGATTCCAGTCGGAATGGTGGTTTCAGTTGAAATGAAGTCGCCTGTGTGGATTCCAGTCGGAATGGTGGTTTCAGTTGAAATGAAGTCGCCTGTGTGGATTCCAGTCGGAATGGTGGTTTCAGTTGAAATGAAGTCGCCTGTGTGGATTCCAGTTGGTGGTTTCAGTTGAAATGAAGTCGCCTGTGTGGATTCCAGTTGGAATGGTGGTTTCAGTTGAAAATGAAGTCGCCTGTGTGGATTCCAGTCGGAATGGTGGTTTCAGTTGAAATGAAGTCGCCTGTGTGGATTCCAGTTGGAATGGTGGTTTCAGTTGAAATGAAGTCGCTTGTGTGGATTCCAGTCGGAATGGTGGTTTCAGTTGAAATGAAGTCGCCTGTGTGGACCAGTTGAAATGAAGTCGCCCAGTCTGGTGGTTTCAGTTGAAATGAAGTCGCCTGTGTGGATTCCAGTCGGAATGGTGGTTTCAGTTGAAATGAAGTCGCCCAGTCGGAATGGTGGTTTCAGTTGAAGTGAAGTCGCCTGTGTGGATTCCAGTCGGAATGGTGGTTTCAGTTGAAATGAAGTCGCCTGTGTTGATTGCAGTTGGAAAAGAAGTTCCAAAGTTAGTTCCAGTTGGAATGAAAGTTCCTGTGTTGGTTCCGGTTGGAATGACGGTTCCTGTGTTGGTTCCAGTTGGAATGACGGTTCCTGTGTTGGTTCCAGTTGGAATGACGGTTCCTGTGTTGGTTCCAGTTGGAACAGAAGTTCCAAAGTTGGTTCCAGTTGGAATGAAAGTTCCTGTGTTGGTTCCAGTTGGAACAGAAGTTCCAAAGTTGGTTCCAGTTGGAATGAAAGTTCCTGTGTTGGTTCCAGTTGGAATGGAAGTTCCTGTGTTGGTTCCAGTTGGAATGACGGTTCCCGTTGGAATGAAAGTGCCTGTGTTGGTTCCAGTTGGAATGATTTCCGTTGGAACAGAAGTTCCAAAGTTGGTTCCAGTTGGAATGAAAGTTCCTGTGTTGGTTCCAGTTGGAATGACGGTTCCTGTGTTGGTTCCTGTGTTGGTTCCAGTTGGAATGACGGTTCCTGTGTTGGTTCCGGTTGGAATGACGGTTCCTGTGTTGGTTCCAGTTGGAATGAAAGTGCCTGTGTTGGATCCAGTTGGAATGACGGTTCCCGTGTTGGTTCCAGTTGGAATGATTTCCGTTGGAACAGAAGTTCCAAAGTTGGTT
>NW_020868638.1:67500-70000 GCF_003789085.1 Penaeus vannamei | reverse complement strand
AGCGAAGCCCCTGGGTCTAGAGGTCTCCTGGACCAAGACCAAGGTCCAGGAATTTGGGGACTTGATAGGAGAACCTGTTCAGTCGGTACGTGCTTGCGGCGAGGACATTGAAGTCACAGAGAGCTTTACATACCTTGGTAGTGTAGTTCATAACTCTGGGCTGTCAGACCATGAAGTCAGCAGACGGATTGGCCTGGCAGCAGGGGTCATGAACTCTCTCAACAAGTGTATTTGGAGATGTCGGTACCTGTGCAGAAGGACCAAGCTTCGGGTTTTCAAGGCCCTGATTATGCCAGTTTTGCTATACGGTAGCGAAACCTGGACATTGTCCTGTGCCTTGGAGGCTCGTCTTGAAGCCTTTTGTAATAGGTCCTTGCGCCAGATCATGGGGTACTGTTGGTGGGACCATGTGTCCAACCAACGGTTGCACCGTGAGACTGGCACAAGCCCTGTTATCTGCACAATCCGTGATCGCCAACTCAGGCTATACCTGGCTCGCTTTCATCAGGATGATCCTGCCCATCAGGTCGTCTCTATTCGAGACAACCCTGGGTGGAGGAGGCCTGTGGACGACCGAGGAAGTCATGGCTTGGGCAGATCGACCAAACCTGCCGTGAAGAACTAGAGATGGGCCGAGGCCCTGCCTGGCGTCTAGCCATGAGGGATCCTCTTAGGTGGAAGCGAAGGGTGGATGCGGCTATGCGCCCCCGTCGGCGTCAGCCCCCATGATGATGATATATATATATATATATATATATATATATATATATATATATATATATGATGGCGTCGACAACCTTTTGTACATAGTGTGCCAGTTGATAATTAATGCCTTCTCATTAATAACCTAGCGTGCCATTTTTGTTCTTTTCAGCACTTTATACCCAAATGTATTTTCCTGCACATACATAACATAAATGTAATATTTAAGTAGCATTTAGTATTCTTTGTAACAAAAATTATACATGTTTTATGGTTTAAGATTTATACTTACCATATTGATATCTGGACACTGAGCTTTAAGCAACCCTCAGAGTGATCCGTTTGTAAGGCCGTGTCACACTAGCACTTTTTCCGCATTACTTTTCCACTGGCACCACGGAAATCGTGGTTCATTTTGGATCGCGCAGTCACACTAGCGATGAGAACCACGGAAACAGCCCGACCAAAATTCTGAACACAGAAAGATGAGTTCAACCCCCGCACAGGCTCTGGCGATGATGGACATTATTCAGGCTATGTGGCGACGATTTAATGAGAAACAACGAATGTATAACGCTAAATAAGGGCGTATTTTCGCTACTCTCGTCTAGTCAGCTGACGGGGGAACGTGGACACAAATGTAAACAAACAGACGAGCAGCTGGTTTACAAATTTGTATCTATTTTTATTAAATACAAGAGAATTTTGCCAATAAAAAAACACAGTTTAGACTGTATTTTTGAATCGTTTTATATTATAAATAATTTTTTTTCTTTTTTTTTCTTTTTTTTACTATAACTATTATTTATTATAGCTTATCATTTGAACCAAAAAAAAAGACTACGGAAACTTGCCAGTGAAAACGATAATTATCGTTTTACTGGAATTTATCGCATTCACCCAAACTACAAGCGGTAGCGAGAAAAAAAAAAAAAAAACAGACAAAACAAAAACAAAACAAAACACGGAAACGTGAAAGAACCACGGAAATTGTGCTAGTATGACACCCCCTTAAGGCTGCTGCGATGGGAGCTGAGGGTATGCTGCTTGTATGAAAACTGGCTCACATTATGTAAATGTAAATGTATGTAAATCCAAATGCTGATAACAATACCAGGCTACTTTCTTCATGCAGCTGAATTTATCAGGCAGTGATGTCAGGGAACGTATTATAGAGGCTGCATGACCATTCGAAGTAGATTCCAATATTTCTCGATTTTAAAATTTAGCATAGCAATAAGACTTTCTTTCTCTCTCGTAACATTTTGTTGTTTAACTTTTTTCTTTGCTGCTCTGAATCACATACCATAGACAAGTGTTCTGCGTGCCAAGTCTGGCACTCATGCCAAGATTTGCCGACATCTGTATATACTATAGATAAATAAATGAATATATATATATATATATATATATATATATATATATATATATATGTGTGTGTGTGTGTGTGTGTGTGTGTGTGTGTGTGTGTGTGTGTGTGTGTGTGCGCGCGTGTGTGTGTGCGTGTATGTGTGTGTGTGTGTGTGTGTGTGTGTGTGTGTGTGTGTGTGTGTGTGTGTGTGTGTGTGTGTGTGTGTGTGTGTGTGTACGTGTACACATATATACATATATATCTTTGTATATGTATGTGTATGCATATATATGTATATATATATAATATATGTATATATGTATATATATAATATATATTATATATTATGCATATATATATATATATATATATATATATATATATATATATATATCTATCTATCTATCTATCTATACACATGTATATGTATGTGAATATATATATATA